>JZKD02S1160181.1:233498-272842 GCA_000966675.3 Picea glauca | reverse complement strand
CCATTCAATACTTTAGAACTAGGGAAAGAGTAGTATTCTGTCACAGTTTGTTTCAGATCCAGGTGGATCTGGGGAGATTGGTCTGTGTCCGCACTCACGAATTTATCCTTGAACATCACTGGATGTCCACATCAACTAGGTAGAAACATCCACTGGATAACATCATCAACTGGGAAACATCATCAACTGGATAACATCATCAACTGGGAAACATCATCAACTGGGTAACATCATCATCTGGATAACAAGAGGCATCAATATAATCCACTTGGTCATTTGGCATCATGATCACTGACTAGCATATCTATAAATCATCGGAAGTTTTGTTCTCTTTATATTCGCACAGAAGATACTCTTTCTTTCTTTCATATTCATGCAGAAGATACTTCTTTCTTATCTTCACAAAAAAGATATCTTATCTTCACACAGAAGATGTCTTATCTTCACATAGAAGATATTCTATGAGTTTTTCCATTCCTTTTTTGTTCTCCCTTCTCTTGTAGTCATCTATCTCTCCCATACACTCCGAAGGAATACTACCATAGCTTCACTTCTATTCATCCCACATGAACTAGTGGAGCTAAGATGCTAGCCTAAGAAAGACTAGACTCCCTTTCCATGATCCAAGCAAGATCACGACACAAACCTCAAGATCCAACTAACCATTTCACATGGTCAAGGTTTGTGTTCCAGGCTACTCAATCCTTGGCCATAGGAGAGTATATTTCCCCCGCCCCTTGGAGAAACATCCACATTACTCTCTACAAGGGTGGTCACACCCCTCTCTAGGAGGGTATTCTAGCATGTCCCTAGAGTATCCAAAACTCAACACTTGGACAGGGGCCAACCTTGGAAAATTTCTCATTCCCCTTCTCTACAAAGGTATCTTCTCTTTTCCTTCTCTATGAAGGTCTATCTGTGGGATTTCTCTTTCCTTCTCTACAAAGGTCTTTTCTCTTTCTCCTTATCTACGAAGGTCTAGCTATGGGATCTGAAAAAATCTCTTGTGGTCCAAAATATTTCCATGGTATAATATCATGCTACCCATCTATTGGGCACCATCCATCTGCTTTCATAACTACATCAAATCATGTTCCTCCATTTCAAACTCGAAGACATGGCTCCCTCTTGCACCAAACTAATAGCTTCTAATCATCATCCTTGAAGTTATCTTCTATAATATCATGGGTGCCTTCTTGAGTTTGAACATTTCTTTATGACTTCATATTGGATCAACCTGCTCCCTCTGCATCTATAAGAACGATACTGGAGCAACCTATAGTTACCTGCATCTCATCAACTATATCTGAGGATTCATCTTTTTCTTCATCTTGAACAATTCTGTTCTGCATCTTTAGGAGCCTCCTTCTCCTATATAAATACTGGATACTGTCTGGTCTTTACTGACTATCACCATATCATACGTCCTTCTCATGCTGTCTAAGTTCTGCAAGTCAAGGCATAAGTTCTTTCTTCTGGGACCTGTAAAATTACTTACAATATGATTTTTGAAATAAATATTTTATCTCTTTCTTTATCCTCTTCTTTGATACTTCCTTCATAAGTCTGCATAGATACTGAAGTAAAATGAGGTTAATTAACATTCTCACAAAAATATATAACTTGTAATGATAAAGTATTAAAGTAAACACGATACTATAAATAAACATGAATACTTATCTTTTGTTTTTGTGTGGGGAGGCTCCACGGACTCCACCATTTGCTATCTTTCTTTAGATCAATTGTCTTCAACTTAAAGTACATAACCCTCAATTTTTTCTAAATATTTCTTTGAGGGAGGATATTCCTCTTCCTCTGCCACAAGTGATTGATACTTTCTTTTCCCTTTTCCTTGAGGACAGTCATAGGAAAAGTGTCCCAACTTTTGACAGTTGTGGCATCTGATCTTTGAAACATATTTCTTCTTATCTGGAACTCTTACGGAGTTAGCTTCTTTATTGTTCTTCCTGAAGGAAATTCTTTTGTTATTTTGATCTATAAGAGCTTCCTCTTCATCAACAATTAATCTCTTTTGTTGTCTGCAAGTCTATATTCTTCGTGTGTGCAATCTTCCCATAACTTATCAAACTTGGGTAACTTTCTTTTTGCACACACTCCTTGTACAAAAGGAATCCAAAATGTTGGAAACCCATTTAGGTTTATGGTTACAAGCTCTTTTTCACTAATGACATCTCCAATAGCTTCAAGCTAATCTTTGATCTGAGAAACTCTCATAAGATAGGATGTGACAGATTCTGAGTTTTCCATCTTCATATTACAAAGCTGATTTCTTAAGGAAAGATTCTAGCTAATGTCTTTTCTTTCATATAACTTGTTGAGTGCTTCATACATTTTCCTTGTTGTCTGTAGTTCAGAAATATGAGGGATCAAGTGATCCTTTACTGAATATGACACGATTCTCTTTTCTTTCTTTTCATTCTTCTTGTGCTTGGTATTTTGCTCTTCTTCATCTGGTTCTAGTACACCCACTGTAACATGTTCTAGGAGATCACTCTCATCTAGAAGCATCTACAACCTATGCTTCCAAGAATTGAAGTTTCTAGATCCTTCCAACCTATCTTCTACCCTCATGCTGGTAGCAATCATTTCTTGTAGTAGAAACCCTAGCCCTCTGGGCTATAGAAATAATAGAAAAAATCAAATTTCTTGGATCTGAAAACTGAACTCACCAAAAGATGCACTGGACTAAGGCGAGTAACCTTTTGTGTTTAGATTTCAGAAAATCCAACTTTTACCCCTCCAAACATGATCTGCGGATTTATGGACTGGTGCTTCTGGTTTTCTGGTACTTCTGGTACTTTGTGAAAAATAGGGTTTCACTTTCCAGGAGATCTAGCCACTGAAAAATTGTGCCGAGGATGCCAAAATGTTCCTTGAGGTAGGGCACACCTTTCTAGATGGATTTGGGGCTGAAATTATTCTTCAATAAAAATCTCTAATTTTCATGTATGACAACAATGACATTTTTCGTTTTCCTGTGAAAGATGCTCTCTTCAGCATAGCTCTTAAACCATGTTAAAGTTTCTTCTATTATTAGGTTACTTTCAATTTACTATATAATAATAGCATAGATAGGATCACTGAGAGAAACACAATCACAAGAGTACAAAACATTTATCCTGGGAAACCCTGATGGTGAAGAAAACCCAGTAAAACTTCCTTAATATAGATATCCAATACAATGCCAAGACAATGAACCAAGAAACAAAAAAATTCCTCTCCCAAAGATGCACCTCTCTCTCTCTTCCTTCTTCTCTAACTACAGCTCCAAACTTGTGCTCTGATGAACAAGTGAGTGTGTGTAAATGAGGTGTTGGCCTCTCTTATTTATACAAATCTGGTAGGTGTGAACATAAGTGTCTTTTCACTGGCAGGGCCGACTTCTCATTTTGGGTGGTTATAACCACCTTTATTTAATTTGGGGGCCGACTTCTCATTCTGCCTATTACAATTAGGGTTTTACCAATCTGCAAAAGGGGATTTGGTCAACTACAATGCCCGAGATGATCAATCCACAAAAGGGGATTGATCTAATAAATAATAAATTTATTTTATCTTTATCCAAAAAAGGGGATAATAATATTCTTTGCAGTTACACAATATTTTAACACTTCTTAAAAGGAGGAAGCTAGAATGACGTCTGGGTTGTCATGCATGCAGAGTTATTGTCCCATATTTTATGGGAGTTGAATGGTACCATGTCCCATTCTTTCCATTAGATTTTTCATGTTGTACATTGATCATCCATGGTTGCATTAGTGTTGTGCTTTGTGCTAGTCCCTGTAATTAATTCCACCCTTACTCTAAATTGAGTGAATCGTCCTCCTACCAGTGGCATTAATGATCCTATATTCGCAAAGTGGGAGGAATTTGACGTGGTAGAAATACATGCCACATCAACCATTATGTTTACAAATATGTTGTCACCGACAAATCTTCTAAATTAATGACATCTTAGAAGGCCTGACACATGGGTGAGTTTTAATTTCTGGGGGAGACACACATATTCATGTGCACTGCAGAGATTCTTCAATTGTAGTTTATGTGGATGCAGTGGCCCCTAGTGGGTCACCATGTTTTCTCACGTGGGTGAAACCAATAATATTCCTCTAGGGAGGTACGAGACCAAGTTAGGCCGATTTTGCTAAGATCCATTTATTGACTAGTTCCTCTATAGTGATGCCCAAGTCATTTGTTCTCTTAATGGGGTTGGGGAGGAGTTGTGTAGGGAATATTTGTTTTTGAGTTATGGATATATTATCCATGTCCCTTTTTGGTTTGTGTGGCCACTTGGTATTCTCATTGGAGAAGCAAGAATCTTGGGATATAGGGTGCTTGCTATGCCGTACATGTCGAAAATTCATAAATTGACTATGTTCCCTACACCATTGCTTAGCTATCCATTTTGTCTTGTAAGGGAAACTGTATCGAAAAAATTCTATATATGGTTAGAACCTTTCCTCCATGGATGACTCGATAGCTACCCATTCATGATAAGGTTCCTGATGCGCGACCCACCATCGTGCAAGAATTCCTACGACCACTATGTCAAGTGTGCAAGCCCTGTGATGTTTTAGAATGTGTTGTATCCATGCAATAAATGTGTCCACTGGTTCTGATCCATTGTACTTATATTATCCAAATAATTCCTCACACCCTTATACAAAGATACGTATGTGCTTCCTTTTTGAGACCTCATACAACTTCTTCTTCCACCTTTTGATGGCATCCTCAGAATCCATGTCAGAAGACTTGAAACTTATCTAGCTTAATTCTCCATCTGTAATGGTGTTTATGAAATCCTCCTTGCGCCTTATGATCTTATACATGTTTTCAATAGCCAATGTTCACACACCTTCATCCATTGTCTCATTGTATTTCTCTCCTTCATATGGATCTAGAGGTGAGACCAAGTGCAGGGTATCAATTTCAAAGGACATTTGCCTCTTCTTCAAATTCAAGATTGCATTATTGTCGAAGGCTCAGTCAATTCCCAATAGTGCAGGGTATGGGTCAGATTCATCTGTAATCTATATGAATTCAAAATAAGCCATTGTATTTACCCCTTCTATATTTACTTCCACCTACTCAAGTCCTGCTATGGGGTATATATTGTATTGGTTCACCAACCGCAACTGGATGGATGACCAGATCAATTTTCATTTACCCATCACCCCCCATGACTTCTTTGGTAGAATATTCATATTAGAACCCAGATCCAACATGACTCCATCCATGTCATAGCCAACCCATTTTGTTGTCATCTTGAATTCGTGCCTCATATGCTTTTTCTTATTGACTTGGAATAGATCTCTTTCTGGCAGAGGGGTTGATACAGTTTCCTCCCCTCCTTGTTCCCTCATGAAAGTAGATAAAATTCATGTCAACTTAATTGCAGCATCTGGATTCTTCAAAAATCACAAAAAACAATGCAAGAAGGTACTTACTTGATCCTCAGGTTCTTCCTCGTGACCCAAGTCATGCAAGGATTCTATGTGTGTTGTGTGTTCTAACTCCTTAAGGTGTTGTTCTTCAAGCACTCTTTAATCAATGCATCGTAACTCGTCCTATTTGTGAGCTTATTCCAATGACCATTGTGTCGCACACTGTATTTCTCCATGCATGCGAGCTTCCTCCAAGGATATCTGCGTTGCGTGCTATAACTCTTCCCAGGAGCGAGCCTCTTATAGTGACCTTTGTGTCACCCTATCCACTTCTTCCCAGACCTGGGTCTACTGTAATGACCTATTTGTCGCTCGTTTCATTTCTTCATGGATCTGAGCTTCCTCGAGTGATATTTGTGTTGTGCATTGCAACTCTTTTAGTGCTCTTTATTCTTCAATAGATTTATGCACATCATGCATAAACTTCTTTTGTTGGGTAGCATCAAACTTAGGAGGGGTTTGTGCTACCTTTTTTTATCTTCCCCTCTAACTTCTGACCTAATCTCTTCACTTGCTCAAAGTCCCTTCCTTTTTTCTCTCCTCCAAGGATTACTACTTGGAAATCAACTTCTTCATCTTTCTTCTTGCTTTTGCATGGCTCTACATGAGCCATGTTGCAATGAATCTTCTTTTCTTCCCACTTATTCACTAATTCATGATAGTCCTCTATGACATGTTTAGGACTGTAGTAGTATGCACAAATCATGTGTGGTTTAGTACAAAACCTTGATACATGGCCAATTTCTCCACAATTAAAACAAGTGGTAGGTCTACCTCCCCCTGTGCCATATTCTTGGCTGCGACTGCACCCATATCCTCCTTTGGGACCTCCTTGGTATCTTCCTCTTTCAACACTTCCATGATCACCACCCTTATGTTCCTCCTATGCCTGTAATGCATTGTAGGTATTGTCTTGCATTAGCTGAAGTGACCAACAGTTATTAACATCATGTCCCTCTGATTTAAAAAACTCATAGAAACAAGTATAATGTGTCTTTTGATACTTCTACAAATTTGGGTAGTGGGGTGGTACATGGCCCCATTGGCATCATATCTCACACTGTTTCGACTCTCCCATTGGGAATGGACTCGTCACGCCTATCGCCACATAATTCAAAAGTACATGGAACTCATCCCTACGATGCCCCTTAGTGTGATAGGTGGTACACCATACATCATTGCACATAAATTTCATCTTCTCTGTATATTGTAATTGTATCTTCAGGTTCACTAGCTACAACTACATCTATGCCAATCCTGTCGATGTCTCTGCCCCTCCTAGCATAGCTTCAAGGCGCATTGCAATTTCTACGACCTCTACTTGAGTTGTCACTTTTTGTTGGGTCAGTGGGACTTAGATATGGGGAAGCAACCCCACAATAAACCATTTTTAGTGTTGCATGTCCTGGATTTGGAATTTCATCCTATCCAATAAAATATTAAATCATTGGTCATAATCCCACACGGTTTCTCCTTGTTTTTACTTAATCTCCTTGATCTCAGTAATACATTGAGATTTAGAATTGGGATTTTGAAATTCCTTCAGTAAATCCCTTTTTTTCTACGCCAGATACTTCATCTACTCAAGTGGCATAGTGGCCTTGTACTTCATGTACCATGTAAAGGATCTTTCCCTGGAAACGGTTTCTCATTGTGTGATCTTTGTTTCTTCGTCTGTGATCCTCTTCACAGACCATATTTATCCACACATGAACCAATGTTGTTTTGCATCCTATTTACCCATTATTTGGAACACGGGTAGCCTTAGGATGCAATCTTGATTTACCATCGTCACTCTCAAACCAACTCCTCTGATATTGATGTTGGTTGTCAAACTCCTTTCTACTGATACCCCTCTTGGTGAAGTGGCACTGGATTCTCCTTCTTCTTCACTTGCATATTCTCGTATGTCTTCTTCTACTCTTCCTCCTACTCCAATCACTTCACTATATGTTGTTCTTTCTTCCTGATTACAAACCCACAAGGGTGGTGGTTTAAATGGGGGGTAAGTCCATATCCTTCTGGAATTTCTTGTGAGGGGACCCAAAGATTTTCCTAATTGCAGTCACACAAGACAATCTATAATTTCCAATTCTTCTCCCACACCACTAGGGGAACATTTTCCTTCCTTCATTTCTTCCTCGCCTTCACTCTAAACCTCATCTTCTTTCGAGGTTGCAACATCCCACTACTTCCAAGGGGCTCAGACTTCATCACCTAGGCCCCTAAGACTACTACTACTACTACTACTATTGGTATCCCTACTAGAGACCCTAATTTTGACACTGTGCCTCTTCAGGGGCCTATCTTCTCTTGTGCTCCACTTTGGCACAATGCATTCTTCCACACTTCCTCCTGGTGTGGTCTCTTTTCTCTTCATCTCAGGACCAAACCCTCATCACGTGCCCCTTTCACTCTATTTTTCACCTCTCTGCTCTAGTTTCCTTCCTTGCTCAACTCTTCTTGTGTTATATCTTGGCTCTCTCTCTTCTATAATCCTATAGGTCTATCCCATTCCTCACCTCATCTCAACAATTTCTGGATCCTCTTCAACGGATCCACTTCCTCTCTCATTTTCCCTCATCCTTGCAATGCACCCCCAACACTAGGTGAATCTACTCAACCATTTTTTTGAGCTCCATGTGCATCAACCCTTTCTCTACGAATAACATATTGATCCATATTGGAATCTCTTCTAGCATTTGTTTTCTCAAAGATACCACTAATTTTCTTCTAGCCTCACTAAAAAAATCAATGTAGTCCACAAAAATTCAATAATATAGACTTATTTTACTCAGGAAAACCAGAATTCAATGAACCAAGTCCACTTATTTTCCAACACCCTCAATCTATCAAGCATGGATTGATCCCAAACCACCAGTTCTAAAAGCCACACGGTAGAATTGGTAAAAGTTTTTCTTTTCAGCCATTCATACAAAAAATAGGGGAATTCAGTGAAGAATATCTCATGCATATCAGTATAAATGTATTTATCTTTCCATATCTACACATTCACTCTTAGACCCTAAGTTTCCCACAGGGAAAACTCATTTTCCTTTGCAGTTAGCCAGTATTGAATTTCCTCCCGAGATGGATACCACCTCATCTCTTTCTTTCATCATTCCCTACAAGACTTTTAGGTCTCAGAAACATAACCATTTATTGGCATTGTTTCATGCTTGCATGCATCCTTACTAATTATATGGATTTTAGACCAAGGGTTCATATAAAGTCGACCAACAAAACCCCCAAAGCACCAATATATTAATCTCCATCCAAGGCAGAACAAGGTCTCACCCAAGAAGCAATGAGGATCACAGAGACCATCTGGTCATGTGAAAGGGATGAAGGATTAAATACAAAGGTATCCATTCAATATGGAATTCATATGCTCCATTCACCTTAATTTGCTATTGATCATTAAGTAAAACAATAAACACATATCCAAATAACACATGAATGACACACAATAAATCAAAACTATTGCAACTTTATTATTCCTTCAATTCCATAAGACACAAGTATACATTAAGAAGACTATATTTAAAAATAACAAAGTTTCATATATTCTTTATATAGTTCTCCATATTTACAACATATTGCACCATGCACATTCCTTAAATATCATACCTATGATAGGCTCATACTTATATTCATAAGCATTACAACATTACAAAATCTCGAAGTGAGCTTGACACAAAAAAAATAATGACTCAATCAATATTCTAGCAAGTCTCTAACTCTCTAACTCTCATTTTGATATCACAATGTCCTTTTATAGCTTTCTCTGCTCAGGAGCTATGTCTCTTTCTTCTTTTCTCCACTCGCTCTACTAACAAATTTCCTTGCATGCTTCTAGCACATGCCTACAATCCACGTAGCCTTTTGGAATCATGGAAATATTAACTTCCTTTCCATCTCATCTTTCTTCAGCTCTATGTTCCCTTGTGTTGTTGGCAGTAATCATTCAAAAATATTTCCCAACGATTCTTTTCTAGATTCTGGCATGTGTCTTCCTAATTTCTGGTGCACATCAAAACTTGGACTAACACACATTTGATAGGCCTCAGACTTGGCGTGCAATATCAAAATTTGGTTCAACATACACTTCTTGTCATTCTTCGCACATTTATATTGGGTGCGTAAAAAAATGGAATGGGCACATACAAAACTTGGAAGGAACATGCACAAAACTAGGAATGAGTGTGCAAAACTTCGTTTGTGCATGGACGCAGGATTAACCCAAAAGTTTGGCTGCCAACAATAGTGAGATCCTTTATGGGTTTGGGTGGATATTACAAGATATTCATTGAATATTTCTCCAAGGTTTCACATCCAATCACTTCACTGCAGAATAAGGGAAGAAAGTTTGAATGGACTTCCAAATGTGAGAAGAGTTTCCAACATTTAAAGGAATTGTTGACCAGTGCACCTATTCTAAAGGTTGCATATCCAAATGATTTTTTTTGGGTGTGCATATATGCCTGCAAGGAAGTGCTTGGGGGAGTCCCTAAGCAAAATGGGCATGTCATATGTTATGAGTCAAGGAATATTAAGGAGCATGAAATAAATTATGGTACTCATGACTTACAGTTTCCAGCCATAGTTCACGCCTTAAAAATGTGGAGGAATTATCTCATGGGTATAAAATTTAAGCTGAATACATACCATAGCGGTTTGAAACACTTGTTTGAGTAGCCAACACTGAATTCCAGATAGACTAGAGAACTAGAATTTCTTAGTGAATACGACTTTGATATCAAGAACATCAAGGCAAAAGAGAATAAAGTAGTCGATGCACTCAACAAAAGGGTGAGTGAAATGCATGATGCAACCATTACCATGTATTTCTCATATTTAAAAAGATTTTTTTTTGAAGTTGTAGCATCAGATCAACATTATGCACAAATTACATAAGGCTTATAATAGGAAAATGTACCACTAAAGTTTAAGGATTACATGCTAAAATACGATGGAATCCTCTTGTTCAGGGACAAATTTTATTTTCATAACACCTAGGAATTCATAAATACAATGATAAAAGAGATGGATGATGTACCATATGTTCCACATCCAAGGTACTAGAAGACAATTGCAACAATAATAAGCCAATACTTTTGGCCTAGAATGAAGAAGTACATGGATGATTACATAGTCAGGTGCATGGAATGTCAAAAGATGAACACTGAACATAGGGATCTAACGAGATTGTTACATATATTACCCATTCTTGAATTGAAGTGGGAGGTAGTTACAATAGATTTCATAACCAAGTTTCCAAGAACAACAAGGAAACATGATTCATCATGGTAGTGGTGGAGAAGCTTACGAAGGTTACAAAATTTATTCTAGTGAAAATGACTCACAAGGAAACCAATATTGCATAGATCTATATGAAGGAAATTGTTGGGCTACATGGTGTGCCTAAGGAAATAGTGTCAGATAAAGATCCCAAGTTCACTTGTAACTTTTGGAAGGGGTTTTTTAAGGGATTTGGGACTAATTACAATTTCAATATAGCATATAATCTAGATTCAAATAGACAAAAAGAGAGGAATAACTGGATAATTGAAGATATGTTGAGAGTGTATGGAATGGACAATCCTTCCAAGTGGGAGCACTACATTCATCTAATTGAATTTTCTTACAATAATGGGTATCATGCATCATTGAATATGAGCTCATTTGAATCCTTGCATGGAAGTTATTTGGCCAAAATTACTAAGGGAAATGGAAGAGAAGACGATAAATATTAGGAAGAATTTAAAGGTTGCATAGGATAGGGAAAATATTTATGTAGAAAAAATCAGTATACGTAGAGAATTCAAAATGGGCGAGCATGTGTTTTTAAAATTAAGGAAAAAAGGATCTCATTAAGATTGGGGAGTTGCCCAAAGTTTGAAACAAGATATTGTGGGCCCTTTGAAGTTCTAGAGAAGATAGGCCCAGTTGGATACATGTTTTCATTGCCTACATCCATGAGAATTCATAATTTGTTCCATGTGTCTTTATTGAAGAAATCGTGCATGATATTAACCATGTAATTGATTGTCTATGTGGATCAAAAATGAGAATTTCAAGTGGAACCTGTGTGCATACTAGACCAGAAAGTCAAAGTGCTCAGGAACAAATCTATCGACCTGGTAAAGGTCCAGTGGACCTACTATGGTCCTAAATACATCGTGTGGGAGCATGAGGAGACCATGTGGGAGGAGTACTTGATTTTTTTTGTAAATTTTGAAGAAAATTGAATGTGTATTTGTATCTAAGTGTGCATGATCCAAATGGATCCAGGAAGGCCTAAAAATCAAAGTTATCAGAATTGGAAGAAACTGACACCATTGCATCGAGCTCGTCATGCCGATTCTAGCCATATATGTTTTTTTTTTTTTAATGGACACCATATGAGAAAGTTATTGTGTTCTGATCGATTTCCCAAATAGGGAAAAAACATCAAAGTCAACATTCAATAGGTTGTACTGCTGATGTCAATAGTACATCAACATGATGTGTCACATTACGTCAACATGACATCAACAGGGACATGTGGACGCATGAGGAATTGACATGTGTCACTCATTTTTGGCATTTTTAGGTTGAGTTGGCACAGTACGAATTTGACACATGGACTGTACGACTGGTGACATGGCAGTTGGCATAGGGGCAGACCCAAGGTTAAATGATTCAACAATACACCAACATAAACCTAACTACTGGCCCTTTCGGAAGCACCTGCGAAGCAGATGAAGTATCACCTGAGGTAGAGGCAGGGGTGGTTGCAGGATTCAAGTGTCTGCAACCTAGCTGGGACACAGATTTGTGATTACAACACTCTAACAGAGAACTTAGCAATTATCATGCATTAGTACTTAACCCTTATTCACAACACAGAAAAAACCCTAATTACAGAGCCTCACAGTATTCACCAAGATCTAACACATTCAAGCACTTAGCATATAGAGATAAATCAGATCTAGCATTCATTCACATGGCTAAGCAGTAAGTTATCATATTAGATGTATTTAAACATTCATGAAGGTAAGCACACAACATAAATCATATGGAAAATATCACAACCAAAATGCACAAAGAGATCATAACACAAGATATACGTGGTTCACCCCCAGCCTGGGGCTACGTCTACCAACTCTTCTTCTCTTTATTGTCTTCTGTCAATCATCTACATGCACAGAGCCACAAAATTATACTCTACATAGGACAGGAGATCTACGCGCACTTCGCCAGATCCTCCTTCCCCAAGCTAGGTTATAGCACAAATCCCTTCCTACAATTACTTGCACTTAGCTATGCAAGTTCTCAACATAGTATGCACAAAGCATTTACAACTATCACTTGCACATAGCTCATCGGCTTACAACTAACTCAAATCCCCCTTTCTTACATTGCCTACCTTTCTATTTATACATTAAAAAGGGGCCTGAACATGGGTAAAACCATGGGCTGACATCCCCATACCTGTTACATAAACCCAAAACCGAAAAATCCCTAAACAAGGGATTGAGATTCTGTGATCTCCGCTTCGACTTGCGCTCCGCCTTCGTATAGCCTGTCGAAGTCCCAAAATTGGTCAAACATGACCAACGTTTCCACAAAACCTTGTCAAGGGCCAATAGGCCCCCAACAGTCACCTATGACTCATCCCAAGTCAGTCTTATCTCGGTAGCTCTGCCTCAAAATCCTTAAGCTTGGCTCGAGCTGCTTCAATCTGTTTCTTCACCAGGGCCTCCTTCTCAGCGAACTCCTGAATAACTCCCTCGTTCATAGGTCCTTCCAAGCATTGTTCGACTGCAGTGACTGCTTGTTCCATCTCTTCTCCTCATCCTTCAATCTCCTCAAATAGTTGGCAAGCTTCATCCTGAATGGGTTGGAGCCTCTGAGTCACTTCCATGACTTTGCTCTATATGGCATGCACCTGTTATTGAACAATGCATTTTTCTTGGGATCTTTTCATCCTCTCAACTGTTGATAGGAGATTCAACTGTGCCTGTACTGTTGTTTCTTTTCCTCCTGGAGCTGTGACTCCAATGTCTTCAGTTCAAGGTCCTCGGTAAGGTTATCATAAGTCTGCGTACTTCAACTTCTAAGTTGTTTACATTCCTAGGATAATGCTTTGATTCTCTCAACTGTGCTCTGGGTAGTGGCTTCTCTCTGGTCTCGCACGTTCTATGGAGTGTTTGGTATTGTTTGTAGCTCTAGATCTACTATTATCTGTTGAAGCTGCTAACTAGCTTCAACAAGCTTCGCCACTTGACTTTATACTGGGTCTTCTTCCATTTTTTCTAAGCCCGTCACAGAGTGAAGTGCTCTGTTGACTGCTTCTTTCACTCCAACCTGCTTCACGAGAAGCTGTTATTTCTCTTGTTGGATCTGCACTCTCTCCTCTTCGAACTTTGTTTGGAGGTCATCCTTCTCTTGTTGCGCAACCTTGTGTTTCTCTATGGCCTCCTCCTGTACTTGCTTCATGGGCTCTGTGGCCTGCTCTTTTTCTTATTGGACATGACAAAAAAGAACTTTGGTCACATCAGCTAGTTTGCGGAGTTGGGAAGGCTCATCTCCCAACTCTATTTATTCTGATGGTGTGGGCACAGTGGATACTGTGTGGCTGGAGTGAAGGGCCTATTGTACCTCTCTCATCTCTGCTTCAATCCTTTCATACATGGTCTCTTTTTTTTCTTCACTGCACTATAAAATATCTTCTGAGGTATCTGAGACAACAACGATGATTAGGTCGATGTCGTCCATCGTGAACATAGTCTCCATCTATGGTTTACTAGCTTTGGAATTCTTCCATGATGTGGGTTTCCTGGGGGAAACCTTCCTCTTCTTAGACATCTCTGCTTCACCAGGGGGGTTCTGAGGCAGTGTTACTTCGCCTTGCTTTTTCTTATCCTCTTCTCCCTTGTCCTCTTCCTTGTCTACTTTGTCATCTCCTCCTCCTCCAGGCGATTCTGAAGTAGTTTCTTCTGATGCACTACTCATTTGTTGTATTTCTTCCTTCTTCTTCCTTCTATTACTTCCAGGTGTATCATACTCTTCACGAGTGACCACTAGACTTCCAATTATGTTGGGGTCAGATAGTTTTGTGGGGTCAACAAGGATAAGGAGCTCAGTAGGCCATTCCTAGTAATTTCTTCTATGTCCTCCTCTATGAGCTTGTAATAACTCTGTAGTACTTCTTTGTGTTCGTCTCTGCACGTAGTGATATAGATAAAATGTCTGTCTGCATGGAACTTCACAAATGGCCTAAACCTATGCAGGGTGTTCGATTTCATATGAGGGACAGACTCAATAGCCCTCTTCAACTGTAGGTAATAGGTGTGTAACACCATGTTTGACTGCCATTGTTTCCCCATATCGCTCGAATACCAGAGCGTGGTGAACTTCATGGACAAGGGTTCAAATGGCTCTATTTCAAGGAAGGTCGCACCTTTCAACATCTCCCAAGCAATGAATGTGATGAGGATCAGCAACCAATTGAAATGGAACTCATATCCCTGATCCTGAGCTTTGCGGTAGTCTTGTTCTAAATAGTTAACTAAGTAGCTTTCCTAGTTCATTTGTAGCCCCTCCATGCATTTTCCTGCGAGGTCAACAAAAAACCCCATGAACTGCATGGGTCTGTTCTTCTGGACTAGCTTACCAGCAATGAACTGGCAAGCAAGGTGCACTGCGTCATTCTGGATGGAGGCTACCTTGTATCCTTGCTTCCCCTTCTCCACATCACCGTAGGTATCTTTAATCTTCTATGCTAGGGCGTGATCTGCAGCCTTTCCTGGGTAAAAGTCTTGCAGGTTTGGTCCCTGCATGCTCAATCTAATGATCCGATGGATCAACACTATATCGACAATGATGCGTCTGTCCAGCCATAGATAACCTCCATGGAAGCTTGACATCAGGAGCTTAACACACGCGTTAACCTCCTGGTGCCTTCCAAAATGGGGTATTTTCATTACGTTCAGAATAGTGGACTGTGTGATGTCCATAGTCCATGGTCGACTTCTTCCCCTTTGTCCTAGTCAAATACCTATGAGAGGTGAGCATGTTGTAGTTCTTGCGATCTCCTAGGTTGGAGTCACTGATCTTCAACGTTAGAATCTTATCCAGCTAAGGCTTCCCTGTGTATATCCCCTTTGGGAGATACACAGTGATCAAAGTGTAGTTGAAGTCCCTCGGGACGTTGTCACGACTCACCACGTCGTCTAGAGCCAGGATGTAATTAGGCAGGATTGGTGGGATTAGCTTCACATTCACCAATTCATCGTGATGATTGGTGCATTTCTCAATCACATCTCGGGATGGTCTAGATCCACGAGTAGTCGATGGGGAGGCTTGTACTCCTCTCATCGATGAAGCTTGAATCCCTGTGGAAATTACCTTTTCATCCATTAGATCGATTAGGATTTCCTCTACTGACTTTTCTACTATGCTCAGTTTGTCCGACATGCACACTCGAGATCAGATAACTCAGGTTGATGAACAACCACTTAATGCAATAGAACAGGTGGTGAAGTCACAATAGATGAGACAACAGGTGGTGAAGTCACAGTAAACACAACCCGGTAATAGTCAGCTCTCTGTGGGCTCAAAGAATCACTATTTGAAAAAGTGTTCTTGATACAACGTGCAACGGGATAAATAGGCAATGTCATAACGATTTCTTCCAACGGGTCGAAAAGCCTTAATCAATGCAGTTCCATCCATTATGGCACAGTCCCAACGATCCAATGGCAAGCTTTCTGGTCATAACTGTGTTTTGACCATTTTGGAGTGTCGGTCTAATGGTCATAATCCTTCCAATGATTATATTGCTTTTCCATGGCGAAGTGCCAATCTAAGCTATTCTGATATTCTGGCAAAGTTCAAATTCTGGAGACCTTCCTTCTGCGAAGTCTTCTCTGTAATTTCCTGTAATTTCTCTAACTTTTCTTTCTTCTTGTTGAGATTTCTAACCTTCTTCCCTGTGATCTGCGTCTCAGTATTCCTCTTTCTATTTTGATTCTTATCTCCTCTTAGCATAGTAACTTTGCATTGTTGATGATCTTTCCTAGGTTTCAAGGGAAATACTTCTTCTTTGTCTGGGGTAGGTTCTCTTATCAACTGTATAGACAGGTGTTTCAAGTCTTCATGTGTTCTTTCAATTTCGTCATCCAAGTCTCTGGTTCTGAACAACTTCGATCTATTCTCCTGTTCTTCGATCAAGTGTGCTATTCTCCTAGTCATGAAATATTTTAATTCTTTCTTTTTCTATTCTAGAGCTTCCTCTTCTTGTTTTATTCGGATCCGATCTTTCTCAATCCAGGTTTTTCCTAGTAATATAGCAAATTGGGCTCTATTCTCAATAAATCTAACAACCTCAAATTCTTCCTCTATTGAAGTTCCATGAGAACTCATAAATGTCTGGGTAAGTCTTCCACATAGGTTTATTATCTTTCCTCTAAATAGTCCTATTCCTCCCAATGATAGAATCATAGTAGTCTTTCCCAAATTTCCCAGGTTCTTTCTGTGATGATATTCACATGTGTTTCCTCATCCAGAACACAGTCTATGTCAAAGTCTCCTATTCTTGTTTCTATGCACTCTTTTTCTTTGAAGATCTCTAATAAGTTGATATCTCTGTGATCATTCAGGGTTTCTTTCATTTGTAGTAATGCAGTCTCTGATTCTTTCTGGGGTTCTGCCATAGTCTTAATCTCTTGGCTTGTCTCATGGTTTTCTTGTTTCATATTCATTCTTTCAACCTTATCAATCATTCTAGGACAATCCAGAACTTCATGGTCCATAGATTTACAACAAAGACAAATAGGGTTTCTGCCAGGGCATTCCTTAGCAAGATGTCCCGATCTTCTGCAGCTGTAACAAAGAGTTAATCCTCTCTTTCTCTTAAATGATTCCCCAATCTTTCTTTCACTGTGCACTAGGATCATAGTAGCTAACCTGCAAAAAATTCTTTCTAGGATCCTGCATCCATTTGTTAGTCCAAACATTCTTTCTATGCATAGGAATAACACATCTTTCATTATTTCTATTAGATCTACTCATATCAAATCTTCTTTCTTCTAGTTGTGCCCTAATTTCCAGAATAGGACAAAATTTATCAAACATACCTAGATCCATACTTTCGGAACAAAAATTTCCACTTATCTTACCTTTAACAGAGCACAATGCTTTCAGATCTTACCTTTTTAGTCAAAAAATTTCATTGTTCTTACCTTTATCAAAGCACAAAGCTTTCAGATCTTACCTCTTTTCTTCAGATATGCCTCCTTTCTTAGTACAGAGCTTCACAAGTCAAGTAGAATACTGCACACTAGGGCAACAGATCTACGCACATAAATTTCTCTTCTCCTAAGTTCCCAACAATCACAGTTTCAAGTCCTGACAACAGAACCATTTGTTTGCACAGGTGCAGACCTGAGGTTCAACGCTTCAACAATGCACCGAAAAAATCCTAACTACTGACCATTTCGACAACACCTGCGAAACAGATGAAGTCTCACCCGAGGTAGAGGTAGGGGTGGTTGTAAGACTCAAGTTTCTGCAACCTAGCTGGGACACAGATCTATGATTAAAACACTCTAACAGAGCACTTAGCAGTTATCATTCATTAGTACTTAACCCTTATTCACAGCGCAGAAAAAACCCTAATTATAGAGCCTCACAATATTCACCAAGATCTAACACATTCAAGCACTTAGCATATAGAGATAAATTAGATCTAACATTCATTCACATGGCTAAGCACTAAGATATCATATCAGATGTATCTAAACATTCATGAAGGTAAGCACAAAGCATAAATCATATGGACAATATCACAATCATAATGCACAAAGCAGCCATAACACGGGATATACATGGTTCACCCCCAGCCTAGGGCTACATCCACCAACTCTTCTTCTCTTTATTTTCTTCTATCAATCATCTACATGCACAGAGCCACAAAATCCTACTCCACATAGGACAAGAGATCTGCATGCACTTCACCAGATCCTCCTTCCCCGAGCTAGGTTATAGCACACAACCCTTCCTACAATTACTTGCACTTAGCTCTGCAAGTTCTCAACACAGTATGCATGAAGCATTTACAACTATCACTTGCACTTAGCTCATTGACTTACAATTGAATCAACTCCCCCTTTCTTACATCACCTAGCTTTCTATTTATACATTACAAAGGGGCCTAAACATGGGTAAACCCATGGGCCGACATCCCCATACCCGTTACATAAACCCAAAACCCAAAAATCCCTAAGCAAGGGGCTGAGATCCCATGATCTCTACTTCGACTTGTGCTCCACCTTCGATCAGCCTGTTGAAGTCCCAAAATTGGTCAAACACGACCAACGTTTCCACATAACCTAGTCAAGGGCCAACAGTGGTAGTCCATACACTGAGGTGGCCCAATGATAGTCCAACATGTGGTAGTACAGATGATAGGTGGAAGTGATGTGGCACTGACCAAGCATTTGAATGTATAGCACGATTGAGTGACATGACACCAGGTGGTAGGCTCCGAGCTTGACACATGTTGTATGACGCTGACTGGGCATATGCATTGGTAGGGTGACATGGAACTGCTGACTGGGCAGCTGACTGTGTTAGTGACTGGACTATATGGTCCAATCACAAGGTGACATGTGGCCCATTTAGAGGGCACCACATGGCACCCTAGATTTGGCCAAGGTTGGCTGGGTCAAACATTTGTTACACTCTGCAGGATTTGAACACCCGACCTTCATATAGCCAACGACTTCGTAACCATCAAGGGACCGATCGATCTACTATGGATCTTGTTTAACCATATGCCTGAGTTTGTATTTAAAGTGGTTATGGGTGTGATTTTTGGGATAATCCTCGATCGACGGGGGCTATCCTAACTGACCAGGGGATAGACTAGAAGACTCAACATCTGGGCACTTAGCACTGGCCACATGGCATTCATACAACCTGGAAAGGGGCTAGACTAGAGGTTGAGGGCGCAAGAAATTAGTACTTGGCCATATGATGTGCTCCACATGACCAGATGCCTGAAGAAAGGGGGTTTCACGCCCATTTTTCCATTTTTTGGGATTTAAAACTATATTATATGATTTTTTAATGTTGTTTTTTATGGATTTTGGCCATTTTTGGGGGATTTGGAGCCCAAAAAGAGGCCATATCTTGGGGAAAAGTTGGGATTTGATTATCAACTCAGAATCTATAAAAACCAGATATTATTGATAGCCTTAGGAGGTTCAGAAACAATAGAATGGTGAAGAATTGTAAAGCCTAAGCCATTTTTATGCAGGGAAGCCAATGAGGAAGTGAACTTTGGAGGCCATTTCCGGGAGCTACGTTCAACCCTTGTTAGTGCCGTCAGTTGTGTTGAATTCTTGAGGTCGAGAAGAACACAACCAAACTAGTTTCTAATCCTTTTGAGATACTTCTGATGTAATTTTTCATCATTGAAGATTAATAAGAAAGCCTCCCCCACTGAGACAAAGGCCAGGAGATGTAGGCAACCTTGCCGAACTCCGTTATCAAGCTTGGTGTTATGGTTTGCTATTACTTATGTCTATTTTTTGTTATGTATTCTTTATGATGGCTGCAACATTATTTCATTAAAATATCCTTCCTCATTTAATATTTTGAATGGTAATTTAACACATGCTTAAAACTCAACCAAGTCTTTTAAAGATCATTTTCAGATCAAGTGGTAGAAGAGCAGGTTGATAATTGTTTTTTTGAGTTTGCATGATTACTAGGGAAAAGCTAAGTCGTGGTGAAGGTGATCTTGTAGAACGAGATCCTGAGATTGGATTGATAAAGAGGGCATATCAAAGTGAGAAGATGGCATCTGAAGAAGGAATATCTTAGAATGAGATAGAGTTGAAAAAGACTTTATTTGCCATGTCATAGATGGTAAAGGTATTATATGATTACTTGGAATGAAAGAGGCATTTTCAAGGAGAATATTCAAAACAAGATAAAAGAAAAGAAGGAGATTACCCTCCTAAAACTCCTCCTTCACCTCCTTCATCTCCTTCATCTCCTTCATCTTCTTCTTCAAGTACAAGTTCACATTCTACCACAGGAAAACATTCTCATAAACATAAGAATGATATGCCATTACTTAAGCTTCATGTAAAATTTGAATTGTCCATGTATGATGGGGAAGTCAATGTTGAGAGGCTTGATAACTGGGTCAGACAGATGGAATTTTATTGCAGTGTGCAACAAATCAAAGATGAGGAAATCCAAATTAAATTGGCATCGATTCGTCTTGCAGGCACATCACTCATTTGGTGGCAGAGTAAGTTGCAAAATGGTACTCATCAAGTTGGTAATGTATTTCCATCATGGAAAGATTTTGTTTTTTCACTTAGAAAGAAGTTTTATCCTTTGGGTTATAAGGAAAAATATTTAATTGAATGGAAAAGTATTAAACTAAGAAAAGTACAAACCGTGCAAGAATACATGGATGAATTTTATAAGATGGAATTAATGTTAAATATTCCATTACATACACAAAAAACTCTTATGAAGTATATAGGAGGTTTACCTGTGCATATTCGTAACACTATATTTATGTTTGGACCTACTAATCTTGATGAGGTTTATGTTCAAGAAACGTATATTGAAGCAGGGGAAACATGAGTTGGTGTATCAGGGGGTTCGTCTTCAAACTAAGAAGACAAAAGAAAGGGGAATGGAAGGAAAGAAAATTCAATGACAAGGAAGGAAGAGAAGCTCTCTTGCAAGTATTTCAAGAAAGAAGGGCATGATGATGACCATTGCTAGAAATTTCATCCAGAGAAGATACCAAAGTGGTTCAAAGAGAGGAAAGGGAGGCAAACCGTTGCAACAAAAACATGACCAATAGACTTGGGGTATGATTCAAGTGATGAGTCTAAAATTACAACAGTTGGTTTGACATGTAAAATTGGTGATGGTTGTGATTCTAGAAGTAAAGTGTTTCATATAAGGGTCATAATGAAACATACTAATATCGACACATTGATAGATAGTGGATCTCAATCTAACTTAATTTCACAAGAAGTGGTTAAGAAATTGAGATTAAACACTAAAATGCATCACAAACCCTATTCACTAAATTAGATAAGTAGAGATCACAAATTGCCCATAACAAAGCAGTGTACCATAAAGTTTGCAATTACATATAAGTTTGTGGATGAAGTAACATGTGATGTGGTGTCGCTAGAAACATGTAGAATGTTCTTAGGTAGCCCTTATTTATATGATCGCAAAGAAATCTTCTACAAGGAACATAATCAATATCACTTAACTAAGGAAGGAAATGAATATGTTGTACATGCTAATCACATAAAAGAAAATCAATCTCTTCAAACAATGGAACAATTAAGGAAGACATCTTATGCAAGCAACACACCTATAATTGTGCCAAGTAAAGTAGTTGATCTTAAGCATGAACATGAGAGGGTTGTATAATGGAAGTTCAATCATACTTTGCTTCAAGATAAGTTAATTCCTTGCAAGAACATCAAACATATCAGTTCATTTACAGTCATATTTATGATGTTATCATTGCTAATATTATCTACATGGATGGTAGTGGATTCAGGAAGATGTGAATGAGTTCAAGTGGATAACAATATGCTTTCAGTTGTCATGGTTGTTTTGCAATTGATTATGATGTGACAGGTGCATAGGATATAGTTTAAAGATAGAGTACAAGTGGGGAGGCCTATCCCACACTTGATGACTGGTTAATATCCTTTTGGAGAACCAAAAGGTCTTAGTGTGAAGGCATGATCCAAATGGATCTCAGAAGGCCTAAAAATCAAAGTTCTTGGAATCGAACGAAACCAATGCCATTGCATCGGGATCATCACATCGATTCCAACCATATATTTTTTCCCGAAAATGGACACCGTATACAAAATTTATCATGTTTTGATCGATTTCCCAAACATGCAAAAAAAATCATAGTCAAAGTCAATAGGTTGTACTACTAATATCAACAGTACGTCATCATGACATGTTAGGTGATGTCAGCATGGTGTCATGATGATGTCAATAGGGACATATGGTAGCATGAGGAGGTGACATGTGTCACTCATTTTTGGCATTTTCAGGCTGATTTGGCATGATACGGATTTGACACGTGGACTATATGGATGTTGACTTGGCAATCCATATGTCGAGGTGGCCCAATGAAATTATGATATGTGGTAGTGCGAATGATAGGTGGCAATGACATGGTGCTAACCGAGTGACTGAATGTACAGTATGACAGAGTGACATGACGCCAGGTGGAAAGCTCCAGGCTTGACATGTGTCATATGATGTTGATTCGGAAGATGCACTGGTAGAGTGACGTGGAAGGTACAATAGTGATGTGGCACTGCTGATTGGGAAACTAACTATGTTGGTGACTCGAGTATACGGTTCAATCAAAGGGTGACACATGGCCCAATTAGAGGGCACCACATGGAACCCCAGATTTGGCCAAGGTTGGTTGGGTCAAACATTTGTTGCACTCCACAGGATTTGAAAACCTGACCTCCATATAACCAATGACTTCGCAACCATCGGCAGACCGATCAGTCTACTATGGATCTTGTTTAACCATATTCCTGAGTTTGTATTTAAAGTGGTTATGGGCACAATTTTTAGGATAAGCCTCGGTCAGCGGGGGCTAGCCTGACTGACCAGGGCCCATGGACTAGGGGCTAGACTGAAAAACTCAACGTTTGGGCGCTTAACGCTGGCCACATGGCATTCATATGACCTAGAAAGGGGTTGGACTAGAGGTTGAGGGTGCCAACACTTAGTGCTTGGCCATATGGAATTCTCCATATGACCAGAGGTCCGGAAAAAGGGGGTTGCACACCCAATTTTCCAAATTTTGGGTTTTAAAACTATATTATATGATTTTTTAATGATTTTAATGTTGTTTTTGATGGATTTTGGCCATTTTGGGGGGATTTGGAGCCCAAAAAGTGGCCAGATCTTGGGGAAAAGTTGGGATTTTACTCTCAACTCAGAATCTATAAAAAATAGAGGTTATTGATGGCCTTAGGAGGCTCATAAACAACATAATGATGAAGAATTGTAAATCCTAATCCATTTTTATGCAGGGAAGCCATTGATGAAGTGAACTTTGGAGGCCATTTCCGGGAGCTACACTCAACCTTTTTTTAGTGTCATCAGTTGTTTTGGATTCTTGAGGTCGAGAAGAACACATCCAAACTAGTTTGTAATTATTTTGAGATACTTTTGATGTAATTTTTCAGCATTGAAGATTAATAAGAAATCCTCCCCCACTGAGACAAAGGCCCTGAGACGTAGGCAACCTTGTTGAACTCTGTTATCAATCTTGGTGTTATGGTTTTCTATTCCTTATGTCTATTTTATGTTTTGTATTCTTTATGATGGCTACAACATTCTTTCATTAAAATCTCCTTCCTCATTTAAAATTTTGAATGGTAATTTAACACATGCTTAAAACTCAACCAAGTCTTTTAAAGATCATTTTCAGATCAGTGCAAGACTCCATTTTGGCAGTTTGAGTTCCTAGAGACACATATCAGAGACTTCATGTCTGAATTATATTAGAGCCTTGAAAGGGAAGTGGAAAAACATGAGGGATTGTGTTGTATAGATGGGGATACACTTCCTTAGGTTGTGTAGGTTGCAGGGAATGAGATATTCTTGGTTGGAATTGTTGCAGGAGTTGTGAACTTATAAAAGTATCAAGTATCATGATGTATATTTTGTATATGTATGATAATATCGTGTTGTTCACCATAGATGGTGAAAATTGTAGGGGGGGAGAGGAATGTAACATCCCTATTTTCAATCCCCATTTTAGCGATGTATAATGTAAATACAATGTATGGTCATGGTCCCAAATATGTGATATGTAAACATTGTATATCATAATAACAAATAAAATGTAATGTTGACTATATATGGACATAGATGGAGAAATGGGGTATAACTTTCCACAAGAGAGGGGAAGGTCTAAGAGGGCGTTTAAGGGGGAATTATTCATGGGTACTAACCCCAACCCACCTTTCTAAAATTAGTATTGTGTATGAACCTTCTAATTTCCACTTGAGTGTATCCAATACCTAATCATTAAACACATGTAAGAGGGTTGGTGTAAAAATTCATGTCACAGAGTTATCAAGAGCATGGGTTTGAGTACAATCAACATTGTGGAATGTGAGAGTCAACATGCATGGGAAAAATGGAATTTTGAATGTGTATGGTAAGCAATTTTTACATGCAGTTTTTGGGACAACAAGGGAGAGCAGAGTGTTGGAGCTTGAAGGAAACCATAGTGGGAATGTGTGGCATCTTGTTGGAGCTATAAATTCATGAATAAATTGGTTTTTAGGATTATAGAGTGATATTTTGTGTAATATATTACCCCAACAACAAGTGAGATCATTGTTGTGAGATTTTCCTGTTGTAGCTAACATCCCTAGAGTCCCAAACAAGAGAGATTCCTAGCCAACCTGTGCTAAAGACCTAGAGAGAATTGGGAAGGCTTGAAGGATTTTGTGCATTGAAAGGGGATCCCATTCCTTAGGTCGTGTAGGTTGAGGGGAAGAGAGATCATGTAATGGGATAGCTGTAGGAAAAACCAACTCATTGTGGGTTATGTTGGGTTGTGAGTGGACAATAGAGACACACCCTTTCTTGTGGAATCATAGCCCCAACCTGGGATTAAATTGCTACTAATATTTGGAGCAATAATGCTATGGTTGGATGGAAAATATTTCCTCTGCAGCTAGTTGCACTTTTCATTAAAAAGGTAAGTGTTTATATATGTTACTTTGTTCTTATTTATGGGTTTTATTTGTTGTTCATATAATTTGTTCTTGAGTGAATTATATGTTGTTGTGTGAATTTTAATTTAGCTGCATTCATGTTTTAAAAATTCTATTAGATGAATGAGTATTTTTATTTTGTTACATTGTGTTTAATTTTAATGGTAATAGAAAAATCTTTATATGAAATTTGGCTTAATTCCATTCAAAAATTACCTTTCTTAGTTTTTTTTCAAAACTTAAAATAAAATTTCATTAAAGTGGGTCCCACAAAGATGAATGCCACCACAAAAATGGCTAGTGATAAAAATATACAATTAGAGGATCATCGTGATGATGCTAAATCTAATAGTTCCACACAACTTATGAATAATATTGAAAAGTTGTAAAAAGAATTAGGGGATGAAATTGACAAGTCAATAGAAGATTTTGAAATATGATGGCTAGAACTGATAAACAAGGGAAACAATTGCCAGGTGTGGTAAGACATAGATTCTAGGACATCGATGTGAAGACAAGTCACAACAATATTTGAAGATAAGGTACATAAAGGAATTATAAATATTAATCCTAGGGAATGAAATCACTATTGGGTACAATTTAAAATTTGACCATGTTGAAACAATGCCAAAAATATCATTAGCTTCAATATCAGGCACTGAACAAAATAAGAATGAATATAGGGTCCCCCAAAAAGATTTGATACTAGAAAAGAAAAAATACAAGAGTCAACCACAAAATATATTCCATCTCATCTAAGGAAGGTTGATAGTATGTAAGACCCAAGAAATGAGGAAAGGAAACCCATGGTTCCACATACAACCATGATGGGAATATAAAAAACTAAGTCCCTAAAGCTCAAGGAATTAAAGAAACGAATTGTAATGATACTTTTAGATTTAGACAATACTGATAACTATGTAGACATTAATTTCATTGAGAAAATAAACATTTTTGTTTCTCCCACCAAGGACCTCATAATTATGATCTTTGATGGACAAAAGGTTAAGGGAGTAGGAAGACGTCATAAAGCCTCAGTTCAAATAGAGGAATTGAAAATACAAACATGATTGTACATTATATGCCTCGATGATATGGATATGGTGCTAGGTGATAAATGGTTGATGTATTTGGGCACTTATACCTCCAACCTTGAAGAACGTTTCATGTAATTTAACTAGCAAAGAGAAAATTATAAAATATATGGGTTGAAAGTTCCCATCAAAAGAAAATTTATTTTCAAGTAATAAAAAAAGTACAAGAAACAAAGATACACATGCAATAGTGAAAGAAAGGAAAGTATGTTACCAAGGAACATCTAGGGTTCACATTAAACAACTAGGTCAAAAGAATTAAGAATATGATGCATGCACTACAAAAAAAACTTGCTAGTGCTCAAATTGGGAACGAAGCCAAACCTCTACAACCAAATAAAGATGATACCATCAAGGAAACACACTCAAATATGGAGAGCCTTATATATTGTTCTTTGAGGAAAACCATCCCTTAAGGGGGTGGAAATGTAATAATAATGATAATGATAGGTTAATGAATATCCAAGGGTCATGCACCCCTTCACATCGCGACCAAACAATTAATATTTATACACCATAATAAGGCTCATTATAACTATCATTAATATCAATCAATCATTATTTAATATTCTAATATACAATTGTATAAATACAATGTCAATGTCGTAATAAACATGATTTGTTTATTCCAAAGTAAATATGGGTGATCAAGTAGAATTAGGAGTGTAGTTTTGTCAAGTAGTATCCATTGTACTCTTAGTTATTTTTTTAATATATATAGTGGGTTCATATTGTTATTTTGTGGATTTAAATGAATTAGAACTTTTAATTCATGAGTTATATTTTAATGAACATAAACTAACCAATGTGTGTATCAACCAATTAATGAGCATACAAACATAAATAATGATTAGGTGTTTTGATTACATAAGTATCTAATTTACAATATCTTCTTTGTATTTCTTTGATAATTTCAATGAATAGGTAATCAATATAGATAAATATTTGCAATGAACATAGTCAATTATGATTTTGATTAGTAATTTATTACAATCTTTAATATTATTAATCAAGTATCATTATTTATAGTAATTAATATTAATCATAAAATTTTAAAATTAATTATTAAATAATACTTAATCAAACAAAATTATTATTAATTAAATACAATAATTGTTATTAATTAAATACAATAATTGTTATTAATTAAAAAATAATATTACATATTAAAAATTTCTTTTAAATCTCATCTAATTTAATATTATTCAATATTTTTCATAATACTTTTTTTTGACATGTAACTATTCACTCCACCCTCCTATTGTTGGGCATTTTGGTCCACACTTGCACACATCCTTCTTAATGCTAGGAAGTTTAGACCCATGGTTCGTCCAGAGTTTTCCAACAAAAACCCTAGAGCACTGACATATCAATCCTCAACCAAGGTCGAGGAAGGTATCACTCGAGATGCAGAGAGGATTACACAGACCATAAAGTCTTATGACAGAGATGAAGGTTATGTTATCTCACAATTTGTACTTGTCCAAGCCTAAGACAAGTAAATCAAATCAATGTAACTATATGATAACCCACAATTGTCACCTTAGTAGAAAATCCCCATGTTTTAGGGATGGATGCGGTCCATCCCAAGGGAGGCATCAATACTAACCGCAATGGATCAGAGAGCAAGGATATGGTCAATATTAGAGCGCACTCTCATTGTTTGCCTAAGTCAAAGGGTCTATGTCTGTGAAATAGAGACAAAAAAAGAGTTTTGTGTACCTTCCTAGAAAAAGAACAATATAGCATATATATATATATATATATATATATATATATATATATATATATATATATATGATGGCTGAATAAAAATTGCAGCAAGATGACGGTTTATAAAAACCAATATTTTGTAACAACCACAATAAATTCAACTCAGAATTGCAAGAGAATCTAGTGAAAACTTATCATTTACCCAGTAGATCATTTAGCACTTATCCAAAGAAATTTCTGAGTATGTTAGCTAATAGTTAGAGTGAATTATGCAAAAAAATGAAGCAAATTAGATAGTTGTAGCAGTGTTTTGCAATAAAATCGATAAATTTAGTGAATTTATCTAAGATTGGGTTACAAAAAGTTAGTAAAATCTTTAGAGAATGGAGTATGAAAGTTTGTTTGATCAAATTCCTTCACGAGAGTAATGGGGCTAGTGCCTTTGGGGCTATGGAGTCTTTTACAACAACATTATAAGAAATTGGAGAAATGATGATAATAATGTCTAAGGACAATGAGATGAAGTTGAGGAGCTAGCACTTTAGGGCCTCAAACTTCAAGCCTCAAGAGATTAATTTGCTAGAGAGAAAACACTTTTGGGCTCTAGTGAATTCTTCTCTCCTTATACTCTTGAAATATATATACTGCAACAAGTCTCTAGAACCAAAATCCTAAAGTGTTATCACTTTAGGGATTTAGGAGTTTACTCTAAACAATATTTTCTTGACAATTTAAAGGATGGAAGGATCTAAAGAAAGGAGGAAGCACCTTATGCTCCTCTCCAAGGGTTTTAGACAAGCAATATCAAAATTTTCAATATTAACAAGTAAAATTTACCATAACCATTCATTGCAGGAAAATGAAATTGCAGATTTTACTTACTTCACCAAGAATAATCAAGAATAAAACCCTAGTTGCATAGATTTTCCACCAAAATAAGCCAAGAGACATCCAAAACAAGTCCTCTAAGAGATAACACACTAGTAAAATAAGCCAATATTCCAAAGATAGAAAAAATTTCAGATTCAATCCTCTTGTGTCAAGAAGAGTTGTGATGAAAAATGAAAATGGCAAGACCTATATTTGTATGAGGCCTTGCAACCATATTTGTCGACTTTAAAATTCAATTTTAAAATATAAAGAGGGTAAACCTCATAAAATTTTCCCTTTCCATTACATACAATCAATTTTACATAAAGTAACCCTAAAACAAGTGTGACATCATACCTTCTAAGGTGACATTATGATCCATAAAGGCGACATTGAGGTAGATGTGTGCAACACCAGGCATCCAAATGCTATCCATCATGCCACTTGTGTTAAAACATCACCTCCTAGCCCTCCTCCAGCAAACCCCAGTCTCCCCATGACATCATGAGCTAGGTGGTTGACGTTCAAGCCTCCAGAGGCTAACGTCAAGGTGAAAAGAGGTGGGAGATTGTCTCTTAACCATGCCAGAGTTCCCCCAAGTGCAACGACCTCCTCCTTCAAGGTACAAATGATCATCACAAGGTTTCCCTAGACGTGACATCTATCACCCATTCTTGTGCTCTAAATCCCTCATGAAGGTTTGAACACAATCATCTCCTCATGAATACCTATCCACCGGGAAAGATCCTACAAGGACAAACATTTGTGCCCTCCAAGGGTCCATAAGTCACAAGAATAATTCCAAGTAATCCACATCTAATAATGGAACATCCCAAAAATGTGCATCGAACCCCCCTTTCAATCTAAACAAATGCTCAAAGATCTTATACAATTTGTCTAATTTAGGTGTGGGAGGGGTGTCAAGGAATCCTATTGGGTCAGAAAATCCCCAAGTCAAAGGTGTTTCCCAAGGGAAACCTATATAAGTCATGTGTGAGTATGAGGTGGAGTGTTGTAAGACTTATGAGTATGGGTTTTCATGACATACAAGCACTCATATTGTTTCATTTATGGGTGCCTTTTTTGAGGGCTAGCCACATCTTTTTTCCTCTTTTTGTTTTTAAAGCATATTTTTCCAAGCCCTTTATTAGCCATTTATTTTTCATGTGTTTCCAAGTTGAAGACAATAATGGGCACTAAAATGAAATACATAGCCACATATGCACTACCTTGGTTTTCATGATTTTCCAAGTTGAAGACAATAAGGGGCGCTAAAAGGAAATGCATATCTCACATACACTCTACCTTGGTTTGCATGATTGATTAAAAGTTAGTTATTTATTTTATGGGTCACTCATTTTTTGAGAAGTGTTTCATTGTTCTCAGAATCCCAGGGTGAGATTTTGATGCATGATGTTTTTTCTAGGGAACCTCCAAGCCTAATGGCCCCTTCTTCCCATAAAATTAGGTACATTCCCCTTTTGGGTCAATAAGCCCAAAAACCAAAATTATGAGGAGACGAAATGGAAGAAGTATGGAAAGTGATAAGTATGATTGGGAATGGTATAATGAATCTTCAAGGAACCACCCAGTCACACCCCATTCATGAGGGTGACCAACTTACTAGGACACGATGACATTCACCAAGCATAAATAAGGCAAAGGGTATAATTTCCAAGAAAACATTATGTAATCAAGAAAGGATTATTTGCAACATATTCAAATGCTTCAATTATTAAAGTGACACTTACCATAAAACCAAAATTATTACATGTTATAGCAATTTTTTCCACACCCTATGCATCATGCTTTGGTGGCCTACCCTTTCCCTCTACAGACTTAGTTTCCCCATTTTTCTTAGTAAAAAGTCAAAAATTCAAAATTTTGTACATATATGCAAGCTACAATTATACAACCTGCTTATACATTGGTTTCTCTATTAAAACCCTCATACATCATGTTTTGTCCTCAAAATTAAAAATATTTCATATTTTCCATGCCAAGTCATGGGATCCATGATCCTTGGCATTTCATATGTTGGAAACGCTCTAATTTGACCTTTCAATTCCCTTTGGAGGATATAAATTGAGCCATATACAAGCCTTGAAGAAGAGAAAAAGTTGAGAGAAAGTACACTTTGGAGAAATTTTTCCTCATATTACATCCTTGAGTCTGCATCCCTTAGTCCTTTAAGTCTAAATCTTCTTATGTTCATCCCCCAAGATCTCCCTATCTTGTGAAGGAGGAACCCAATTCCTCTTAGAACTTGTGAGCTTGCCTTATGGAGGATTGAAGTGGTGAAGGCCCACATGGAGGGACTTAGTTCTTAGTTTTGATGAGTTGTTGATATAGGAGGTTGTCACCTATGTACTCCTATTGATTATATTAATAGAAAAACTCTTTTCGCATTCAATTATTTGTTGCAAATGCTTATATTATTTTCCATGGGTGAATTTGCTATACATGTTAATGGATTATCTAGTTTATATGCTAACCTTTTATACATTTTCCATATGCTTTTGTATCTTGGATGTTGAGGACAAGTTGTAGGTATCAGGCATTGCATTATGAGATTGATAGTGGTCTCCTACAAACGTCCGGAAGAGGTAGGATTCTAGCCTTTCTTTTGTTGGCATTTCCATTTATCTAGCATACTTGAGATTTGAGTCGATTTATTGGTGTCGTTTCATCTATTGTGGTCCTACCCCAAACCATAGAGATTAATTCCTCTTAACATAATTGGTGACTCCACTGGGGATGCTCCTTTTTGGGGTTAGTTGGTGATTTTTCCCTTTGATTTCTCTCTATTTTCCTGAGTTTCTATGTCTCTTGTATCTTAACAGCCTCTACATTGTTGTGTATCTAAGTTGCTTGGCTTAATACTTACCCAGTCATTGTTTTTCTTGACATACACAGGTTTTTCCTAAACAATCACATACATACATGGGTTGTCTATGTCTAGGGCATGCACATATGCTTATGTTCCTAGAAAAATCGCGTACATATTTTTCTAAGCCTTCTAGGCTCATTTTAGTGTTTATTGGGTGGGTTATGAGTGTTGTTGAGTATTCTTGGGTATTTGTTTTGTTTGTTGAGTGCTTGTAGAATAATAGGAAGCTTTGTTATTGTTAAATTTTTGACAAACTTGTTCCTTGTTATTTTTCTCATTTTTTGGTCCTTACATTTAGGTCTAAGTAGTAGCTTCTTGGTGTCGTTCTTATCTTGTCTTAATGTGCTTGTAGTAGGGTCTGTTTGAGAGGTTATTAGTTCAGTTTTACATTTTGATTCCTTTATATTGAAAATACAAAAAAGTTGGTTTTTGCATTTTCATTTTCCTATATTGAAAATACAAAAATTTTGCATTTCATTTTAAGCATTTGCACTTTTGTCTAGATTGCATTAGGCTCTACATTTTAGTAAATATTGCATCAAAATTGAAATTGAAAGAGACTACATATTATGCACAACATTTAAAATCATACCATTTATTTTGAAAAACAGGACTAGTACTTAGAAATGTTTATACATGTGATTATTTCATATGTTGAGTGTTGGCATGTTTTACAGGAACAACAATGATGCGCTTGTCATTAATGGAAATAACACATAGGAATGATAATCTCAGGAGGAGGAGCGATGATGGCAGGTTTACTAGAAAGAACAACAGTGAACCAAATCTCAAGTATGCAGAAACGAGAAAACGTAGACGAGACCCAGAGTCATGAGGACTCGCAGAAGGATCAAAGGTCGATGGCTTTGGCACTTAGAAATTCTTCCAAGTCGGCAGGAATGAAGCTTAGGAGGAGGAGAAACATGGGCCATCGATCATGGATCGAGGAGTGCCATGGGCCGTTAGATCCAATGGAGCTACAAGGAGGATAAGCCCATGAGTCATCCAACACTCCAAAGCTATGAAGGAATCCTGGCCATCCATCGAGGACAGTTGTGGATCATTGGATTTGCAGGACACGTGGTGAGATATCAAAATTTCACTGATTGAAGGGTCAAACGAAGGAGGTTCTCTAACCTCCAAAGATGCGAAACATGAAATCATGACATGATCTGAGTCATCGGATCGAGGAGAGATCTGGACCGTTGATTGTCCAGGGAGATGAGATGAAAAGTCGTGAAACAAAAAATTACGAAATGATCTGAGTTGTCGGATCGAGGAGAAATATAGACCATCGATCCAAGAAGGACACGTGGAAAGAGATCAACATTTTTCTGACTGAAGGGTCAAAGGAAGGAGGTTCTCTAACCTCCAAAGCCACAAAACACAAAATCGCGACATGATCCGAGCCATCGGATCGAGGAGAAATCTGGACCATTGATTGTCTAGGGAGACAAGATGTGAATTTATGATTTAATCAGAGCCTTCGATCAAGGGGAGAGCATGGACTATTGATTTGGCACGACGAAGAACAAAGTTCGAGTTTTCGAAGAAGAGATCTGGACTGTTAAATCACCGAGGATCATGGGCCGTTGATCTAGAGTATTTCAGAGTTTCACGAGTTGGGAGTCTCAAGGAAACTCACATTAGGAAATCACGATATGAGAAATCACGAAGCACCTTTTTGCTTGACCCCTATTCATAGCTGGAGGTCAAATCATCAAAGGATTAAGGGAGGAGCTAACACATTGCTAGGCTCCAATCGGAGATCGTCGATATCACGAAGTTCTTTTTTGATTAGTGAGTGGTCAGATCCAGTGGTCACATTAGTGGAAGAATAGGGAAGGATCTAGCAATGCTAGGCTCCATTTCAAAGTTTCACGAGTTGGGAAGATCGAGGCAACTCGCAGTTGGATATCCCGAAACATGAAATCACAAAACAAATGGTGGTTAGGCATATGGTCATCACCAATGGTCATCTGAAAGGAAGGGGATTAGCTAGAAAAGATAATTCCCACTATGTAGATTTATCGGAAAGGGAAAAGGCACCAAAGGCATGAGCGCGCAGAGGTTTTCTCAGTAACTGCCAGAAAACGACCGAATGCATCTACCAGAGAATTCGAAGAATCTCAATGTGATTGACAGAGGAGCTGAAGAATCCATAATTGGTTGGTTGTAACTGTCGGAATGTAGTAATGAAATCAGCCAGAAAACTCGAGGAGCTGCAGGGTGATCGCCAGGGAAGATGAAGAGTCTCGAGGTAATTGCTAGTGGAATGAAGACTCATCATAGAGATGATTTATAGATGGAAAAATGTCGAAGACTGTAACTGCCAGAGAAGCCAAGGAATCATTGGATAATGGCTAGTGATGATGAACAGATCCAGACAAACCACCAGGGAAAACAAAGAGTTCATATGATGATCGGGGAGAGGACTTGATGTGCCAGGGACATGAAGAATGGAGAAGAGGAAGTGTTTTTCTTTGGGGCAATGGATGTGGGTGGTAGGAGATGCAGAGTGGAATCGAGAGTGGAGATCAGAGGTGTAGTGAAGAGCATACAAGTGCAAAACAGAATATAAAAGGAAGAAGAGAATATGAACATATGGTTGACAAGCGTAGAGAGAAGTAGAGCAGGGCATGGAAGTAGAACGGTGCAGAAGCAGGACAGAGCAGAGAAGTTGAAGAAGGAAGAAGAGACATGGAGCTGTAATAGACCATATCAAAGACAGAGCAAGTAAGTAAAGTTTTGCAAGATTCAATCAGGGTGGTAGGGTGGTGCTAGGGAGGATTGCAGTCCTCTAAATTCTAGTTGGTTTTAGAAGATATTATGGGAGTTGGTGCTTCCGTTTAGTGGGTGCTAGAGAAACCTATGAGTTGGTGCTTCCATCTAGTTGGTGCTAGAGAAATATGAGAGTTGGTGCTCTCTGCAAGTTGTAGCTTGCTATCATAGGTTGTAGCCTCATATTTGAGTCATAGCTCAAAGTTGTGTTGTACATGAAAGTTGGAGCTTGATTGACATCCTAAGAAGAAGAGGTTTTTACCCTTGATGGGTTTCCTCAGGAAAATCATTGTCTCTGTGTATTCTGTGTGATTGATCAGTGTATATCTATGCATGTTAAGTTATCAACAACACATTAAATAATAATCTAGAAAGAATACAAAATCATAGGAAAAGTTTCAAGATTTTATATATATATAACTGATTCACCCCCCCCTCTCAATTATATTTCCAACAATTGGTATCAGATCCGGTGCCTTTGATCAAAAGTAGATCCATAAGCTTGAAAATGATGAGTCATGATGGAGGTTCAACTAATAGACCCCCTCTATTTGATGGAACAAACTTTGCCTTCTGGAAAATAAGGATGAGAACTCATTTAATGTCCTTGGGTGCTGATGTTTGGGTTGTCGCTGAAACAGGATATGTGAAGCCTATAGTCTTGGCCTCAAAATATGATAAGCTAGAGTTTATCTTTAATGTGAAATCAATGAATGCCATCCTCAATGGACTTGCCGAAGGTGAGTTTGTCAAAGTCATGCATTGTGATTCAACAAAAGTTACGTGGGACAAGATGATAAGCAATTATGAAGGTGATGAAAAAGTGAAAGATGCAAAGCTTCAGACTCACAGACTAAAGTTTGAGCAGTTAAATATGGATGAATATGAAACTATCAGTAATTACTTCTTACGTATAGAAGGACTTGTCAACACTATGAAAGGGATAGGTGAAATGATAGCTGATTCTTTTCTAATCCAGAAAATATTAAGATCTCTTCCTGATATATTTAATTCGAAGGTCTCTGCTATAGAGGAAATAAATGATCTCAAAACGATGACTCTAGATCAACTTCTTGGAACCCTAACTTCTTATGAAATTAGAATCACCAAAGATAAATCCACTACAAGAGAGGCATCTTTTAAAGTAGAGAAAAACACAGACTATGATATAGATGAGATTGAAGAAAATTTTGTGAGAAGACTGAAGAAAGGATGAGGAAAATACAAAGGTAAACTACCTTTCAAATGTTTCAACTGTGGTAAGACAGGTCATTTTGCAAATAAGTGTCCTCACAAAAGAAAGGATCAAACATATGATGATGAGGAGAAGCACAAACACAAAAATGTCTATAAAGAGAATAATTTTAAGAAGAAAAGTCTTTGTGTAAACAATGATGATGATCCTTCAGATGATGAAGACAGTGACTCTTCTATTGAAGATAAACTAAATAATATCATGCTAATAGCTTTATAAGATCTAAACATTGAATATACATGAAGTGAGTTCGTTGACTGCAAATCAGAAGTAGATCTTGAAGGAGAACTTGTCAGTGCCATGGAAGAAATTGATAGACTCAGAGAAAAGAAAAGAAAACAAAAACAATTACTGCTCAGGTATGAGAAAACATACAAGGAACCATCTAAACAAATCAATATGTTGAAGGTTAAGTTAGAATAAGCCAATAATATTGAATACATCCTCAAACAACAATTGAAGGAATCTGAAACGAAAGGTGAAAAATTGGAATCTGGAGTGGTGACTGTTAGAAAAGATCTAGAGAAATTTCAGGCTTTATATCATCAGAATATGACAAGTATTAAAGCCTCAGAAGGATTAGCCTCCATTCTGAATCAGCAAAGGAATTCAAAGTTGAAAACTAGTTTGGGCTATGAATAGGGATCAAGTAGTGGTCAACCAAGCAACAAATAATCCATCAAGTTTGTCAAATCTACAACTACTGAAAACAATGAACCTGCAAAAACTAAGGAAGGGAATCAACTTCCAAGGAGGAGTGAAGGAAAAGCTACTAGAAATGAATCTAAAGAACAAAGAAATAATACACTCTATGCTTAAGATCATCATCAGCATGGAAGAAATCGACCTGCTCAAAGAAGACAACCATTGTCTAGGTACAAATATTCTTTCTATGGATATTGTTTTTACTGCTCTAACTTTGGCCACAAAGTTGTAAATTGTTCTTTAATATTTAGACATGAGAAATCAAGACAGACAAGGAATAAATACCTACCACAATAAAGAATGAGACAACCAAGTTATAAACACACACATACTGCAAATTGTGTGATGGTTGGGAAAAAGATGCAGACTAAGCATAACAATCGTTATGATCCTATTTTCAATGAACCAGAATGTTACATCTGCCATTATTATGGACATAAGGCTGCAGACTATCGCTTAAAGAACTATAAGCCAGAGTCAAATCACATAGCTGAAAATGTCAAGGTTTGGAAGAAGAATGAAGATAACAAGTGTGGATTAGTGTTGTCATATCAAAGACAAAAAGACTCCTGGTATATTGACAACGGATGCTCCATTCATATGACGGGTGACAAAAGTAAGTTCCTATCACTCAAGGAAAATAAATCAGGAAGTGTGACCTTTGGAAATGATGCTCCAGGAAAGATCAGAGGTAAAGGTCTAGTAAGCTTAAGTAATGGAAGAAGCAAAGTTCAAGATGTATTATTTGTTGATGGTTTAAAGCATAATCTTCTTAGTGTCAGTCAGATATGTGACAGAGGATGTGAAGTCACTTTCACTGCCAATAATTGTAAAATAAAGACAATCAACACAGGAGAGCTACTTGCAAAAGGGGTTAGAACTAAAAACAATGTATACATCCTGAAGAAAGATAAGGAGAAGTGTGATTTAAGAAAAATTGATGAAATTTGGTTATGGCACAGAAGGCTTGGACACCTAAATTTTGATCATATTGTCAAACTCAATAATGAAGGTGTTGTGAAAGACCTTCCAAAATTATCTAATCCTAATAACTCTGTATGCGAGTCCTTCCAAATGGGGAAGCTGACTCGTGCTCAATTCAAATCGAAGAGTTTCACATATTCAAAGAAACTACTTCAACTTGCTCATATAGATTTGTGTGGACCATCGCGGAAAGAAGGAATTGGAAGAGAACGTTACTTTATGCTGGTCATTGATGAATTCTCCAGACGTACGTGGGTTGCCTTTCTGAGAGAAAAATTTGATGCATTTGAGAAGTTTAAAACGTTTAAGGCATTAACTGAGAATCAGACAGGAAGAAAGTTAAAGGCAATTCACTCAGATAGAGGAGGAGAATTTATGTCAAGAGATTTCAAAGAATTCTGTGATAGACATGGAATTAAAAGAGAATATACTATTCCAGGTACTCCTCAACAAAATGGAGTGGTAGAACGCCAAAATAGATCAGTTGAGCAAATGACAAGGGCTATGATGAATGAGAGGGACATTTCACAAACTTTCTGGGTGGAGGTTGTTCACACAGCTGTTTATATTCTGAACAAATCACATCTAAGGACGAACAGTGATAAAAGTCCACATGAGTTGTGGTTTGGTCAACCTGCATCCATTAAGCATTTCAAAGTATTTGTAAGTAAATGCTACATCAAGAATAATGATGATCATCTAGGAAAATTTGATAGTAGATATGATGAAGGTATCTTCCTAGGATATGCAACGAACAACAAAGGATACAGATGCTTTAACAAAAGATTGCATAAATTAGTAGACTGTATTGATGTTCGAATTGACGAAGAAGCTCCTGTAAAATATCAACAAAAAATAAGCACCAAGTCAGAGGAAGAAGAGGATAAGAATAATGAAGATGAAGAACAAAAAATCTTAAAGTCATGAGAAGATGATGAATCATGTGGAGAAGAGACACCTAGACAAAAAGAGTCAGGATGACAATCAACATCAAATCCTTCCTCCAGAATTACTCAAAAGAATCATCCTGAAAGTCAGATAATTGGTGAGAAAGATAAAGGTGTACAAAACAGGATAAGGATAATCAAAGACATCGAGCAATCACATATAACCTTCATATCCATGGTGAAACCCAAGAAATTTAATGAAGCCACTAAAGACGTAAATTGGGTAAAATCAATGAATGAGGAACTGGATCAGATTGAAAAGAATGACACTTGGGAACTCATTCCTAGGCCAACAAATAAAAATGTAATAGGATCCAAATGGGTCTACAAAAATAAGATGAATGAGCAAGGAAATATTTTAAGAAATAAGGCTAGATTGGTTTGCAAAGGATATGCTCAAATAGAAGGTCTGGACTTTGATGAAACATTTACACCCGTAGCAAGATTAGAAGCTATTAGAATGTTTCTTGCCTATGCCTACCATAAACAGTTCAAAGTATATCAAATGGATGTCAAGTCATCTTTTCTAAATGGAGATCTAAAAGAAGAAGTCTATATGGAACAACCAGAGGGTTTCCAACTGTTAGATAACCTTGACTTTGTCTGCAAGATGAAGAAAGCTTTATATGGGTTGAAACAAGCTCCTTGTGCCTAGTATTATAGACTGGATAAGTATCTTCAAAACAAAGGGTTCAAGAGAGGTGTTGGAATATTGGTTGTTGTCATTGATGTCAACCCTAGTCATGGGTTTTGGACCACAAGATTGATGAAGTTATTTGGACATGAAGGAAAATGTACATGCAGATACAACACCCAT
>JZKD02S1160181.1:146907-230039 GCA_000966675.3 Picea glauca | reverse complement strand
CTCTTATACTATTGTTCATTTCTCATTGGATATAATTGAATGGTTTAAGTATAATTTGAAAAAGGTTTTAAATTGTACTTGATACTGATTCACCCCCCTCTCAGTATCAACAAGAGGAACAATTGACAACAATCTATGTATCAAAATAGAGGGTGATGATTTTCTCATCGTGTTGGTCTATGTAGATGACATCATCTTCAGAAGAAATAATTTTTCATTGGTACAATGGTTTTCTTCTGTCATGCAGTTTGAATTTGAAATGTCTATGATAGGGGAACTATCATTTTTTCATGGTCTGCAAATTACTCAGAGGTTTGAAGGATTATTTCTTTCTCAAGAGAAATATCTAAGAGAAATGTTTCAAATGTTTCAAATGGAAGATTCCGCACCTATGAGAACACCTATGGTCACTGGATGAAAGTTAAGAAAGGATGATGACTCACCTAATGTTGACTAGAGTTCATATAGGTCTATTATAGGCCACCTATTGTACATCACGACATCCCGTCCAGACATAATGCATGTTGTTGGAATGGTAGGAAGGTATCAGGTTGCACCTAAATAGAGTCATTTGTTAGATTTCAAAAGAATATTCAGATATTTGAAAGTAACAATAGACTATGGCCTATGGTATCCTAGGAATTAGAATTTTCAACTATCAATATATTCAGATGTTGATTGGGATAACTGAGTGGATGAAAGGAAAATCATGAGTGGAGGTGCATTCTTTTTAGGAGATTCTCTTGTATCATGGTTGAGCAAGAAGCAAGGTTCCATTTCCTTATCAACTACAGAAGTTGAATACATTGCAGCTGCCACTTGTTGTACCCAAGTATTGTGGATGATTTAGACACTTACAGACTTGGAGGTAAAATATACTGCATCAATCCCAATTCATTGTGATAATACCAATGCAATTAGTGTGTCAAAGAATCTTGTCTTTCACTCCAAGACCAAGAATATACCCATCAAGTATCACTTCGTGAGGGAATAGGTAACCAATTCTATGGTTTTTGTGCATTATATTCCATCCAAAGATTAGATTGTTGATATCTTCACTAAACTGCTTGCACAAGCTCAGTTTGAGTATCTACGCCAGAAGTTGGGTGTGACTTCATTATCAACTTAAGAGATTCCATTCTGTCAGGGGGAGTATGTGTTAGTTGAATATCTGATACCTCTGAAAAATACTGCAACAACTCAGGGGGAGCATGTTTACTTTGACATTGATGTCAAAGGGGGAGAAAAGGTGTGGATGCTATAGCTGGAGGTCTAAGCAGAATAGTGCAGCCTTTTAGGGTTGCCATAAATGCCAAAGGGGGAGATTGTTGGCATGTTTTACAGGAACAACAATGATGTGCTTGTCATTGATGGCAAGAACACACAAGAAATATAAGCTCAGGAGGAGGAGTGACGATGACAGGTTTACTGGCAAGAACAACAGTGAACCAAATCTCAAGTATGCAGAGACGAGAAAATGTAGACGAGACCCAAAGTTATGAGGACTCGCAAAAGGATCAAAGTTCAAGGCCTTTGGCACTTAGAAACTATTCCAAGTCAGGAGAAATGAAGCTCAGGAGGAGGAGAAACATGGGCCATCGATTGTGGATCGAGGAGTGTCGTGGACCATTAGATCCAGTGGAGCTACAAGGAGGATAATCCCAGGAGTCAGCCAACACTCCAAAGCTATGAAGGAATCATGGTTGTCCATTGAGGATAGTCATGGATCATTGGATCCGAAGGACACGTGGTGAGAGATCAACACTTTGCTGATTGAAGCATCAAAGGAAGGAGGTTCTCTAACCTCCAAAGTTGCAAAACGCAAAATCGCGACATGATCTGAGCCGTCGGATTGAGGAGAGATCTGGACCATTGATTTTCGAGGGAGACGAGACCTGAAGTCATGAAACACAAAATCGTGAAATGATCTAAGTTGTCAGATCAAGGAGAAATCTAGACCATCGATTCAAGAAGGACACGTGGTGAGAGATCAACATTTCACTGACTGAAGGGTCAAAGGAAGGAGGTGCTCTAACCTCCAAAGCCGCAAATGATCTGAGCCATCAGATTAAGGAGAGATCTGGACCGTTGATTTTCCAGGGAGATGAGACGTGAAGTCATGAAATGCAAAATCGTGATTTAATCACAGATGTTGATCAAAGGGAGAACGTGGACCATTGATCTGGCACAAAGAAGAATGAAGTCTGAGTTTTTAAAGAAGAGATCTGGACCGTTAAATCACTGAGGATCGTGGGTCATCGATCTAGATTATTTCATAGTTTCATGATTTGGGAGTCTCAAGGAAAATCACATCAGGAAATTGTGATACGCGAAATCGCAAAGCATATTTTTTCTTGACCCCTGGTCACAGTTGGAGGTCACATCGTTGAAGGATTAAGGGAGGAGCTAGCACGTCGCTAGGCTCCACATCAGAGATCACTGAGATTGTCAAGCTCTCATTTGATTAGTGAGTGGTCACAACCAGTGGTCACATCAACAAAATATTGGGGAAGGAGCTAGCAATTCTAGGCTCCATTTTAGAGTTTCACGAGTTGGGAAGATCGAGGCAACTCGCAGTTGGGTATCCCAAAACACGAAATCACAAAACGAATGGTGGTTAGGTGTATGGTCATTGCCAATGGTCATGTGAAAGGAAGGGGCTTAGCCATAAAAGCTTGCACCCACTGTGTAGATTTCTCAAAAAGGGAAAAGGTGCCAAAGGCATGCACATGCGGAGGTTTTCTCAGTAACTGCCAGAAAATGACTGATGGCATCTACCAGAGAATTCGAAGAATCTCAATGTGATCGACAAAGGAGCTGAAGAAGCCATAATTAACTAGTTGTAACTGCTAGAATGCAGTAATGAAATCGGCCAGAAAACACGAGGATCTATAGGGTGATTACCAGAGAAGCTGAAGAGTCTCGAGGTAACTGCCAATAGAATGAAGACTCATCATAGAGACAATTGACAGATGGAAAAGCATTGAAGATTGTAACTACTAGAGAAGCCAAGGAATCCTTGGATAATGACCACTGATGATGAACAGATCAAGACAAACCGCTAGGGAAAATGAAGAGTTCGTATGATGATCAGGGAGAGGACTCGATGTGCTAGGGACATGCAGAACAAAGAAGAGAAAGTGTTGTTATTTGGGGTGATGGATGTGGGTGGTAGGATATGCAGAGTGGAACCAAGAGTGGAGACTAGAGGCACGGTGAAGATCATATAGATGCAACATAAAATATAAAAAGCAGAAGAGAAGCTGAACATATGGTTGTTGAGCATAGAGAGAAGTAGAGCAGGGCATGGAAGCATAACAGTGTAGAAGTAGAACAGAGCAGAGAAGATGAAGAAGGTAGAGGAGACATGGAGCTGTAACAGACCATATTAGAGACAGAGTAGGTAAGTAAATTTTTTCAAGATTCAATCAGGGTGGTAGGGTGGTGCTAGGGAGGATTGCAGTCCTCTAAATTCTAGTTGGTGCTAGAAGATATTCTGGGAGTTGGTGCTTCCATCTAGTGGGTGCCAGAGAAACTTGGGAGTTGGTGCTAGAGAAATCTGATATTTGGTGCTCTCTGCAAGTTGTAGCTTTCTATTAGAGTTTGTAGCCTCATATTTGAGTTAGAGCTCAAAGCTGTGATGTACATGAAAGTTGGAGCTTGATTGACATCCTAAGAAGAAGAGGTTTTTACCCTTTATGGGTTTCCTCAGGAAAATCAATGTCTCTGTGTATTCTGTGTGATTGATCATTGTATATACATGCATGTTAAGTTATCAACAACACATTAAATAATAATCTAGAAAGAATAAAAAATCACAAGAAAAGTTTCAAGCTTATATATATATATATATATATAACTGATTCACCCCCCCTCTCAGTTATATTTCCAACATTGAATCATAACACCATTAGTTTCATGACCATACCTATTGAGTAAATAGAGCCACTAAAATTAAGGCTCAGTAATTAAAATTGATTAGAAATATTTTTATCTTTAAGGTTACACAAACAAGTTTAGGATTTAAAGCCTTGGAATGGGATTTTGTGAGTAAACTTCTCCAAGGCTACAAAACTCAACATAGGTGTCTGCCCAGGGAGTGGAGAAATCCATTGTATAATTGGTGTTATTGGGATACTCCACTAAAACTAGAGTTAAGCAGAAGGTTGTGTGAAGTTGGTTGTAGAGATAGCCCTCTAACACCTTCCTAGCATTGAAGATATTTCTGGGGTTCTATTAGTATCTAGGGGTTCATGGGGTACCTTCATGCTTCTTGAGCTTAGGGATTAGCTACCCTACCCATATGGTGGACCTGAACTACAAATGTTCCCCCGAGCATTGGTTATACTATGGTGACCTTAGTTTCCTATCCTAGGTATCCACCCAGGTTACTTGCAGGAGTTATTCTGCAAGTACCCTGAATTAGATAAGGATCAGACAACACACATACTTTATGGAGGATTTTGTCTTCAGAGGGGTCTGACCGAATATGATGTGAAGCCCATGAGGTTTCTTATAATTGATTATCTTACCTCCACTCTATTGTTCAGGAGTCCCAATCCCCTCTTGGGAGAGGCATACCTTCTTTAGTTCAGGAGGCCCCTTTCCAACCACCCTCTCTTGTTTGTGTGCATTGGCCTCTAGTTTTATTTAGGATTGTTCTCTTTGTATATTAGTTTTCCTTAGGATTTTTCTTTGCGTCATGATTTTTGAGTCATCATGGAGTGAGACCAGCCTCCCCACCAATCTTATTGGCTCTTGAATCAACTACCACAATTTGGTCTGATACCAAAACCGCCTCCTAAAAGGTGTAGAATTAATAACATGGTACGTACATCTCTGTCACTCAGGATCACGACCATCAAATCATGAGTATTGATTTAGATATGAGTATTGATTCAGGTATGAGTGTGTCAGGAATCCATTCGACTCCAATCTTCGCTATGGTTAGTGGAGCCCCCACGATGCCCTCATCATCAGTTACTTGGATTCCTACAACTCTCTCAGGTAGCGCTACCCTGTCCATGAGCTCAACTCACTCCATGGGGATGAGTCCTTATATATTTTTGAGTATTATGACTTCACCATCATCGATATATGTTCCCCTCGACACCTTTTCGATGGGGATGCCTAATTATAGTGCTCAGTCGATGCCTATGGCCTCTAATCATGTTTCTTTTGGTATGTTGAATATGACTCCGTACATGTTGTCCTCCATTCTGACATCTAATGTCAATACTAGTTTTGGGTGAGGGGGCACATCGCCTCCTTATAATCCTTTCCCATTTGGTGGGGGTCATATCCCTTAGTCATTTCTACGATAGGGGGTTGGAATCATCATTTCTCCACACCTAGTCCTAGTTATAATTTTCAAGGATGAAATGGACAAATGGGAAGTGTTTCTACTTCATATATCTCATTAGTCTATCATTCATACACAATGCTTGTTCCCACAAATGATTTTATTATGGAAAATCCTCCACCAATCTTTGGTATTATAGAAGGGGGGAATCAATTTCCAAACATAGGTAACCCCCTGTACAAAGTTCCTTCGTCAGGGGGAAATGTATATCCTCACATGGGAAATTTGTATCATATCTTTTTTTCCTTGGAAGTGGTTCCATTAGTGATGATTCCTTTACACCCTTTCATGAATCAGTTAGGGGGGATATTATTGTTATCACTAAAATTTCATCCACAACATTGCACACAAATGGTTACAGAAATACAACAGTGCTAAACAACTATTAGTTAACCTGCAGCACCAAAATGCATTTCCAAGAGGAAAAAACTATACAACTGGGCAAAAATTGACATGCACTAACTCACTAAAGGAAGCGCGTGCATAGTGCGCAGGCCAAAGAAGCCCGTAGAGTGCACAATGTGCCATATTCACGACTGTGTGCGAGAAAAGCTGCACACTCCTGTGAACGACACATTTATGGTTCTTGTCGGCCCCTCAACCACTTATGGACCAGCTCCCAACTTTATTTGACCCTCAAATCTGAGTTGAATCCAAATAAGGGGTTGGTCAAGGACCAAAGGGTGCCCTAAAGGGCCCTTTTTTCACACCAAGAACCAATTGAATATTGCCTTGAAGACATTCTATAAATGGAGGACATGGGTGCACTAAGAATTTAATATTTTCATAGTATTGTTATGCTGTCTCAATCCTCCCTTGAGAATCCTCTTTTCTCCTTGGAGCATTCTAGAAACATTCCAATAGGCCATTCCACTTGCCTCTTGAGGGAATAGGCATTGATTTCTTCATCATTTGATTCATTTTCTAACATTGTAAGAAGAGATCTCCATTTGGGAACTCAAGAGCCCTCCCAAGGAGGAAGAGGGGAATCATAAGTCTTCATTTCTCTATGGTGTTTTTCCAGCTAAAATGTTTATCCATTGGTGGCATAATCTTGGTCATTGGTTGATTGTTTTTGGTTCAAAGTTTCTTATGCATTCTAGTTTTATTTCCTTAGTTGTTTTTAGTTTGTTTACTTATTTATTTCATGTGCTTGGATTGTCTAACTCATGCACTAACCTTTGTCTTGTCTAGCAGGCCCAACTAGACATGCAAGTACCCTTGTTTTTCTCACCCAAGTGACGAAACAGACACAACATATTGGCGACCATACTGGTGATAGGTATCAATTTCCACCCTATTTGGGCTTTGAGAGCACTTCTTTTTGACCCATTTGTCTTGTAGGTACCAAAACTGGCCTAGCCTTACTTGTTAAGAGCCAAGTTTGGAGCTGGCGGAGGATAATTTCACTCAAAATCCCACATATGCACACTCAATGCACTGTGCACCCAAAGGGATTCTATTCTCTACGCATCCTGCGCAATGTGTGCCCAAACAACTTTTTTTCTCTATGCATTCCGTGCCCAAACAACTTTTGTTCTTTGCACACTGTGCACCCACTGTGCCTCTGTCTGAGCTATAACTCGTGCAAATTTCCAAATTTTCAAAATTGTAAGAGTTTTTTTGATGATTTGAAGGCCCCTAGCCTTCAAAATATTTCTTTCATGCAATTTGTAAATGCACTCCACTTAAACTCCTTTCCCATATGAAAGGTTAGCTAAACATAGGCACTTAGGGGGTAAAAAAGAACCATATTTTCTCCTCTTTTTCTTTGGTTGCCACATGGATGGCTTACTTAGGTTGTAAAAGTTAAGTTGATATTATTTTATATCACATATAAAAACACTTTCATTGGGAGCAGAAATCAACTTTGATCATTGAGTATGCTCTTCTCTCACACCATAGAGCGATCTTGAGAATCAGAAAGGTGATTAAGGGGACATTCCATCTCCCTTAACAAAATATTTAGGAGAGGACAAAGGCTAAATCCCCCATGGGGATCCTCTTAGTTTCTTTTTTGAAATCATCTTAAATTTGTAAGGTCCCATACATGCCCGCATGTTGCAAACTAGGATAGTTTCTTGAAATTTATTTCTGATTTTACATCACTAGGAGGGTTTAAATATCAAAGTAATGGGCCCATACATGCCCACATTCTTGCAATCTAGGATAGTTTTTCAATATTTCTTAGAGTAAATAACATTAGGGAGTTTAAAGGATTGGTAAGGACCCATATGTCCACATGCTAGTTATTTAGGGATTTTAAAATTCTACAAGGTTGTACCAATGGCACTTAGTAAGATAGGTAACAAAGATTTGTAAGGACCACGGGAAGTCCACATGTTGCAAATTCACACCTAACTTATTAAAATTTGGCACATTGTATCACTTTCTCACACACAAAGTCACTCCTCACTCACATAATTTCCATCTTGAATCATGGAGGTTGAAGTAGGTTTTCTCCAAAGGAATTCTGAAACGTCCCACTATTTCTTGAAGAAATTATCCACACCCACTTAATTCCAACGAGATTGGTTCACACTCCCAATCTCTCAGCTCGCCACATCTAAATTTTTTCTAAAAACTCACTAATTTTTCTTCCACAGGAGGTGCCAAAAGAATTTTTTTAGTCTAGGTAGGATCTCAGGGGTAGGCATCCAAATAACCCCCCGTTATCTAGTTCTCACATTTTCAAACATTAGAAGTTGACAAATAGGGAACTTTAAAATCCTCCAAGTCAAGTGTTCCTACACCATAAGGTAGGGATATACCCGTGAAGCATTGAAGGCCGAGGTTCAGTTGTTCTGTGCATCCCCACTTGAGTCACCCAACTCTTGGAAGGGATCCAACCCGTGACCCATTTCTGAGGCTGAAAATCTAAATGTCGCACTTTGACCAAGGTACCTAGTGACCAAATTTAGGACATCTACTATGGTGGCAATTGTGGACTGCAATTGCACATTGATCGGATTTTGTGTGGCTATTGGGAAATATCACCAGCTCTTTTGGGATATGCACCCTCTACCCCTCATTATAACTGATTATTTCATCCTTCACTAGTTCCTCTTCCGGTGGCTTCAGACCCCACTGTTGAGTGCTCTTGGAAGGTCCAGTGATATTTGAGAGGAAGGACGATACATCTTTTAGGACATGAGCATTTGTTTTCTTTGTTCTCCCACGCGGACAAAATACACGTACCCACATGTATGCTTATTTATAGTTGATTTATGTATGATTCTCATTTCATTACATGCGATTGTGAGATATATTGTGAATGTCCAAATTATACAAGTCTCTTTCATTTATTTCTCTCATCACAATTTTCACACATTCACTTTGCTAGTCGGACATGATATGGGACCCACATAATCCCCATCATTTGAGACGCTTGCAGAATCTCCCTCCTATTTTAGAAGGAGTTCCTAGTCTTTCCAACTCACTGGTTCAACCATCTCACACCCCTGTGAGTTCCACTATTTTGGGATCATCTTTGCTTGGTTCCACTTTACTTGGGTCCAATTCTCAAGGTCATCCATCCACTATCTCTCCTTCACAAGGAGGCAGGGGGAAAACTTCTTATCAAGGGAGAAGTACAACCCCACCAAATCCCCCTCAAGGGTCAAGTCCACTACTTGCTCACACCATGGTTGGAACTAATCCTCCACTGCCACCTCCCATGACATATTTGGCATATCTAAACATTCATGATTTGAGCAAACTCACGAATGATCCTATACTACATGACCCCACATGGCCCAATATGCCTACCAAACTACCTTCAGATATTCCAAAATTTGAAGGAAAATCGAGGGAAGATCCCACCAACCATGTCATGACCTTCCACTTATGGTTCTGTTCAAACAAAATCATGGATGAATCCATCCTCTTAAGGTTATTTCAACGCACACTCACTGGTCCATCAACCAAATGGTACGTGGACGAAAAATCAGGGTCCCATGTGACTTTTGAATCCTTGGCCAAAGAATTCTTGGCATTTTTTCAACTACCAGTTTGTCATGACACTGATCTAGAACTTCTCTCCAAGTGAAAACAAAAATCAGCTACACATATTGCCGATTACATTCACGAATGGTGTCGGTGACGTGGTTTTTGTAAAGCATAAACCACCAAAGAATAACGTCTCGATTGGTTTCTAAAATCACTCATCTATATACTTTCCAAAGATGTGGCATCCACCTTCCCCTAATCCGAAGAGGAAGCCATCAGCAAGGCTCAACAATTAGACCTCATTTATGCCCAGTCAGGTTACTTATACACAGTAATACCTGATGCACCGAGACCTATACCATTTGGCCAGGACAAACCTGGGATATCTCACGTGATGAACAAGTTGATTAGTACCACAACACACCACAACCCGTACATTCAACCACCACCTATGTATGGTACACTGCAATATCCACTGATATATGGAGGACCATCTTATTACCGTCCTCCCCCTTACCAACATCCATATCCTGTTGCTCTCCCTCCACCCATGAGTGGTCCCTTTCCGACACCCATCATTCGCCCAGCTTCTCAACCAAGTTCAGGTTCCCCCTCTACCTCATCATATAGCCTGGAAACTAGTGAAATCACTTTTCCTTCCTATGCACCCTATAGATCATTGCCACAAAACAATTTGTATTTTCCATTTCTTGTTCCTCCACAGCCGATTGCTCCTCCACATGGAAAACCACACGCTGATGTTAACTTTGTTCATCCCTCTCCCATTCAACAATTTCATAATTTTGAATAGTTGAATACGGAAAATCTGGCCCATCAACCGAATAATGCCAAGAAGAAAGGAAAAAACCAAAACAATAATAACCTAGGACCAGGAGGAAACAACCCCCAACAAAACCAACCTATTGGGGGCAACCAGAATCAGGGTAACCAAAACCCCCAAGGGGAAAATAACAACAAATGCTAAGGGAGGAACAACAACAATAACAAACTTTGGAAAAAATTCCCTTGTTCTCTTTGCGGTGAGCATGGACATTACACTCACCATTTCCCCCAAATTGTTGATTTCAAATGGATGAAAGAATCCATTAACGCGCCACGTCCTCCAGCACCACCTAGCCCTCAACAAGCCCCACAACATTATTTGCAACAACCACCCCCAACCATATTGCAAAACCATATTCCACAACAAGGTGTGATTAATACCCAAAATGAGGTACATCTTGCCCCACCACAAATGGAACAATATCAAAACCCTGGGAATCCGACGGATCACAATATCCTCCTCACTAGCGAAGAATAAATTCTTCTACAAACACGCAATCGTCTATACAACACACCCTCTGAATATACTCCCACCACTCTGGAAGTAGCTCCAACTATAGTCGAACAACCCTTGATGATTCCATAGTCTAACACTAAACCCCCCATTTGTATCCCTCTCATTATGTTACGATATAATGTCCACAACCCTCAGGCTAGGGCATCACACAATTACAGTCTAGTCGATGACTTGGAGAAATATCCTACAGCCATGCCTGTATTGGAGGTCCTCAAAACATGTCCAACTCAATGGAAATCCTTACTTTCCACCTTGGGGGTAGTCGTCCAAACTAATACTAGACTCATCACATTTGATCTAGATAGTGGGGAACCTCGTCTCCCCACTTTGGTAGCCTTCCAGATACCAGTCAAGATTCATAACATCACGGTTCATCGATGTATCATTGATGAAGGTGCATCCACATGCATCATGTCCAAAAATGTATGGCAGAAAATTGGCTCCCCTGAGCTAGTACCATCCACCATCACTTTAAGAGATTATGATGGTCGACCATCCTCCCCTGAAGGGCTCTTTCAAAATGTCCCCATTGAACTCGGGGGAAAAACCATCCTCATCGACATTGAGTTTATCGACACCCCACTCGATTACAATATCTTGTTTGGACATAGCTACATGTACACTATGAAGGTAGTGGCCCCTTTTGCATTTCAAATGATGATGTTCCCCCACAACAGGAAAATCTTCACCATCGACCAAGTTTCACATTACGAGCCTAACCACTCCGCCAACATCGATAACATCTTGTCCCTTTTCCACACTAGTATTGACTCTTATCATTGATATGGGCCCCAGAATTTTCAAAGACCCATCCTTGTTGGGGGCATACCATGGAGCACCACCTCTCATACACCCTTCCGCACAAGTGTGTGACGTATTTTCTAATGGAACTGACATTGGAGACACCATTCCTCCCACTAAGGCTTCTCCCCACCTTGACATCCCACTAGTTGAAGAAATTTTACCTCAAGGATTACCTAAGAACTCTACTACACCACTTATCCCCAATTTCCCCCTCCCCCAGGGGAAAATCCCGGTTTGGGAGACAATCCCCCAAGCCATCACCCAAATTCCCTTCTTCTACCCCCCACTGGGAGTACAATCATTTCAGGTAGTTGTGACACTTACCCTTCCCAACATGGTGCTCGCTATCCCTGGATGGTATCTACACCCTCCCACGATGGTTCCTCAACCATCCATCCCTCCTTACTTAGAGGGAATCCTGATGCAGATTCCAGTAATAACTCCGACAACACCACCCTCACCCCCAATCGTGAGCACCACGACTATGGCTGAGGGTAGACGGAACAATAAATATCCCATCGCTCCACTTCCTCCCTGAGTTCAACCTCCTTGTGCACTCTACGAAAGAGAGGGACACCCCACTAATATATGTCATTCTCTTCCTGAATTATGCAATCTGATCCAACTCCCTCGAGCAACCACATTGCTCACTACTTCACCAAGCACACCTAGTACTACCACAACGTCCCCCACTACTAGCAGTAAAGGGTTGTGAACCAAATTTGCTTGTGCCATTTGTTTAGAGTATGGACACTACACTCATCATTGCCCAACTCTACCTCAGTTTCGCCAGACACTAATGCCAGTATGCCAAAACTTCCATCAAGAGCCCTTTCTACCACCACTTTTAGGTGCTCACATCACCAACATCCATTATGTCTCTACCTTAGTCCCTGAACAGATGAGATGGCCTTTCTTTCTTTGTGACTCACTTTCTCATTTCACATACCAGTGTCCTTTGATCATTGAATACATGCGTTGTCAAGTAACCCTTCTTCAAAATAATTCGACCACCTCACCTCATGTGATGCAAGTGACTCCCCCTATCCCTTCTCCATATATTGTTCACATTACCTCCCCTGAACCTGAATCACTTCCCACCCCTCCATGGTTCATGGATAAACTGTCTGAGGATATTCCCCCAAATCCTCCAAATTCTTCGATTCATTTCCCGCAGGAAATCTTACCCCCCCTACCACAGTTTACCCCCCACCGTGTTTGGACATTTGGTTTATGTCAAGCGAGTCATCGCAACATGGTTGTGATATCCCCTCTATGTCTTTTCCACTTGAGGACAATCTCACCGTGACAGTCACCCATGTCACCTCCATGGATCCCCTGTATTCTCACATTTTTCACTGCAACGAAGATATCCTTGAGAAACTCACCCCCGATTTCCCATGGAATGCACTCCATCACAGAGTGTTTTTTCTCTCACAAGAAGCCTTTGAACCTCCTATAAAATCCTCTATATGTGCAATCAAAACCAATGATTTTATTCCATCAGGACATATAGATTGGTTTAACAACCCTATCCCTACCCTCGATGCTTTCAAAGAAGGAAACATGGCTGATATCTCCCCCACTATCAAAATTGACATTTCCATCAAACCGAGAATCATATAGGAAATACCATTGGTGCCGCATGCTCCAATGAGGAACTCACAGCTTACAAAACTCTCTCTCAGAAATACCAAGATATTTTTTTCTGGTCATATACGGAGATGCCTGACCTCGATCCTTCTATAGTCAAACATCACATTGACACATGGCCAAATGTCGCCCCAGTCCGTCAAAAACAACGCCCACTTCACCCATCCAAAGTCGTGGCTATCAAACCTGAAATTGACAAGTTACGTGCTGCAGGGTTCATATACCCCATCACATATACCTCATGGGTCTCCAACCCCATCCCCGTGTTATTGGATAAATCCGTAGGTGCAGACACTAACCGATCTCCCTAGATCCACCTGGATCTAGAACAAAGCAAGATAGAACATGACTCTTTCCCTAGATTTTGACCATAGAATTAAATAGGAGGCAAGAACAAATAACATACCTTATTATCTCTTCCTATGGTCTTTGTTGCTCCCGCTTTGCTCCAGTGCTCTTGTACAGTCAAGACCAAGACAACACAAACCAACCAAATTGAAGAAAGCATAATCTATTCAACGGTCAATCTATGTATATGATCAAGGAATTATACAATAAAGTGGAAATAGCTTTATGGGAAAGGGACATATTACTGTATCACATTAATGGAAAGTAAAGATTACAACCTGAGCCTTGATGTCACAAACTTCCTTTCGATGGCCCTTGGCTCCAACACACACACTTGCTCACTTGCATGAAGAAGATCAAAACCCTTATGATATCCTTGCTGGAGTTTCTTAGCCTGCTGTTCAAGCTTCAATCCTTCACACAATTTCTTTCACCAATTCTCCAATGAATCTTGCATCTTTGCTTAACCTTTTCCATGAGAATTCCCTCAATATATAGGAGAGAATGAATTAGTTACTTGGATAAGAATGATCCCAAAATATCAGGGAATCCAGTACTAGGATAACCATTCGAATGCCATCTCATCCTTCTATAAGATTCCCTTCTAGAAGCATCGAGAATTCATTTTTTTCCTTGCTTTAGAAAGAGTTCGCACCCTAGTAGTTCAACACAGTGCGAACTTCTCGCACCCTGGCTTAAAGCAGCCTACGAGAATTATGCATTCTCGTAGGCAAATATACTAGCAGCCTGTGAACCTCCTTCAAAAATGATATTTCTGGAAAGAGAAGAAAGTAACTTTTCTCAGGAGAAATTTCTTATGAAGAGCCTGAGTACACCATCATCAATACATCATCAATACATCATCATGATGACCAAAATCATGGGTAACACCCCGTTAACAAAAAATAGGGCACCATTCCCATCTGCACTAAATTTCGCGATCTCAACCATGTTTGTCCCAAAGAAAACTTCCCAACCCCTTTCATCGACCAAATTATCTATGACTGTGCCTGTCACGAGGCCTTGTCCTTCATGGATGGGATCTCTGGCTATAATAAAATCCAAATCCATCCAACAGATCAGTATAAAACTTATTTTACTACCCCATTGGGTACTTTTTCTTATCGTGTCATTCCTTTTGGACTAAAAAATGCAGGTGATACATTCCAATGGGCCATGACTTATGTTTTCCGTGATCTTACTTGCATCATCCTCTCTTACTTGGATGACCTCACTACTCGATCCAAGAAATGAACTCAACATTTAGATGTCTTACGAGTTGTATTTCAATGATGTTGCCAGTACAATATCCACTTGAACCCCCTCAAGTGTGTATTTTGTGTCACCATTAGACACCTCCTTGGGTTCATAGTCTCCCAACACGGCATCATAGTGGACCCCCTCAAGGTCCAAGATATCACAAAAATTCCACCACCTAGGAATTTGTGCCAGCTACAGAACCTACAAGGCAAAGACAACTTTTTTCGATGCTTTGTCCCAGATTACACCACTCGCACGCATGGTTTCCTTCACTTACTATGTCATGATATCCCATTTCGATGGGATGAACATGCCCAAACCGCTTTTTATGATTTAAAAGATGCACTATCCAATGCCCCTTTGATTAGTCCTCTAGACTATGATCGCGATTACATCCTCTACTTGTCAGCCTCAGGCGTCTTAGTAGCAGGTGTCGTGGTCCAAATAGGGGATGATGGACGCGAGCATGTTATTTACTACATCAGTAAAAATCTTTCAGGACCACCCATGAAATACAATCATGATGAGAAACTAGCCCTAGAAGTTGTCCTCGCAGTCCAAAAACTGCGTCATTATATCCTTCTTTGCACTACCAAAGTCCTGTTAGATTCTTCTCACCGAACGCATTACGACATTTCCCTCAGACGCCAAAGGTTCACCTGTCAATGCAGATTTTCCCAACGAACACCTCTTCTTCATCCCCTTGGATGACCCTTGGTATGTCGACCTCCTCGTCTACCTTTGGACATAGAAGTTTGGATCTCATCTCTCTAGAGATGATCGTCGACACATTCGCCATCAGGCCCCTCAGTACGTCCTCATCGATGACATTTTGTATCGACGTGGGGTCGACACCATACTCCATCGATGTTTGACCATCGATGAAGCAGACAGAGTCTTGAATGATTGCCATAGTGGCACTTGTGGTGGCCACCTCTCAGGTATGTCAACCGCCCAAAAAATCATTTGAGTAGGATACTTCTGGCCAACATTGTTTCATGACTACATCCACGCTGTCAAGCGATGCGACAAATGCTAGCTTTATGAAAAAAAAGCACAAGTGCCTCCTGGTCTTCTACACCCAGTCATCACTGTCGGCCCCTTCTGCAAATGGGGCATAGATTTCATGATTTGCAATCCTCCATCTAGTAATGGACACAAGTACATCATCATGGAAGTATATTACTTTACCAAATGGCTGAAGCCATGCCTAACTTCAACAATACCTCCAAAACAACAACTCGTTTCTTCTTCAACCACGTCATTACCCATTTCGGAATTCCACTACAATTAGTCTCTGATCATGGTAAGCACTTTGAGAATGAGACCTTCTCTGAACTCTCCTCAAAGTTAGGCTTCTCCCATGAGTTTTCCTCCCCATACTACCCTCAGTCCAACGGCTAGGTCGAGGCTTTTAACAAAGTCCTCAAAACCATGTTTCAATGTACTTTAACAAACATAAGACCAACTGGCATCATATTTTGTTTTCAATATTATGGGCCTATTGCACAGTAGTCAAAACTACCACCGATTTTACACTGTTTCATCTCGTCCATGGGATTGAATCCACCCTCCCCATTGAGTGTGAAATTCCCACATTGCGCACCGCCATTGAGCTATTACCTGACACTACTCCAATGGAGCAACACTTGCTGACCTTAGAGTCACTGGATGAAGATCGTTGGTCTTCATTATAGAACAACGAGACAGCTAAAAAATGGTCCAAATCCACCTTTGACTGCCATGTCAACCTTCGTTCATTTAATGAAGGAGATCTCGTCCTAGCCTACGATATTACTCACGATACTCTCGGTCATGGGAAATTTGAGTCATTATGGCATGGATCCTACATTTTCCAACACTGCCTCACTAAAGGCACATACATCCTCACCTCTCCAGAAGGCCATCCTCTCAAAGAACTCGTCAATGGGTTGTACTTAAAGAAGTTTTATGCCCGAACGTAGTCATTCTACACTAGGCTTTTTCTTTGTACACATTTGTAGAGTTTTTTAGTCTTGTTTTTTCACCTCCACTCCTCATGTCTGATCTACCATCTGTGTTATTGGCATATGCATCATCCATTGGCCTACCACATTGGTTACGCTGATGGTGCTAGCCGCTAGACATATAATCTCGCTTCGGCCACTTGGGCCCTCTATACCCCCTCACATGAACTACTCCACTCCAACGACATATGTTTAGGCTCAACCACTAACAACCAAGTAGAATGCACAGCCGTTATTGGTCTCCTTGCCGAGGCTAGTCACCACCACATTCGTCACCTTAGCATGTTATTATATTCCCATCTTGTCATCCAACAACTCAACAATGTATATTGTGTCTGTGATCCTTGCCTCTTTCGCAAATACCTGCAAGTTAGACTCTTATCTCAAAACTTTGATTCAATTATATTTACACATATTTCATGAAAATTTAATAAAATAGTAGATAACATGGCTAACCTAGTGTTATATTGGAATTTATCACATCAAGACATCATTACATATACATAATCATCCAACATTGGTCACAACATATAGATTAGACATCATAAACCATCACAAACATCAACACATGTAAACATCACAAAGATCCAAAAGATGTATATCCATATATATATATATATATATCAGTCAAAATATCATAAATGTTTATAACATTACAACATATACATCGCCCACAGGCAAGTGAGTCCCCTCACCCCTATAGGTACAAAATGGGTACCCCCTACCCTATACAAAATGGGTATCAACTACCCTATACAAACTGGGCTTGCAAGCCTACATAAATACAAAAAGACATAACTGACACTCATGGTGTCCCCATAGCTCCCCCACAGGGTCCTCTATTAGTGGGAGGTGCCCCAGCAGCTGGGGGTCCTTCAGGTCCAGGGGGCAGTCGCCTAGTCATCGCTGCCCCCGCTACAGCTTCTCGGTGGATTAAAGTCCGCCACTCTATCATAACACACACACACTGCTCCAAGACTCTCTCATCCTAAATGTGGGACCACATGCCCTCTGACACACCCTACAACACCTCCTCAAACTGACAATGAAGATCCTCCATCCCCCTACTGACCTCTCCCTGCAGCGCATGCGATGGCTTTGCACCTAGATCATCGAACCTGCATCTCTGGTCAGCCCTCACCTCATCCACTGGCCTCACACTAGTCTCATCCCTCTAGCGTCACTCTCCTACCTGCAGCTCTACCCACGACAGTCTCACTGGCCCCTAGTGAGCTGACTCTCCAACCATATCCACCTCTTGGCCTCAAGGCCCCACATTTGCAAACACACAAACAAAGATAGAATCAACATCCATATATATATATAAACATATGCTACACTATCAAAATCACAAAACATAAATACACCAACATACTTCTCTGGTCCCAGATCTCTCCAGGAGGTAGCTCCATGTCCAGGTCGTGCCGAAACTCCATCCCACCATACGGGAATCAGAGTATGATCTTTAGCATGTGACGCGACACACATGCCAACGTGGCCATAAATTAATGGCCACCCTCTCCCCCTCCATGTAGTGCCAAAATATGATCCCACCACATCAGCTGCGACTCCTGCAGCCAAAAAAACCCTCAGGCGCAACATGGGCACCCTCTCTAGAAACCATGCCACCAGGATATACCCAAAGGAAAAATCACCAGAGTCGGTGGTTTGACACCGATGAATTTTCCCCATCATCCTGGAATGCAGCATCATCCCCCAGAAAAAAAAAGTCCCCATCTAGGACCCTCTTCATAATCCTCAGCTGACCTTTAGTAATCCGCTGAGTCGCTAAGGATCCATAGATCCTTACTACCATGGCTGCGATGCATTGATGCAAGAGAGCATTCATCACCTCAATACGGAAAACCAAACCTAGCATTGGGTTTGGTACCGCACAATAGCGTCATTCCATGTCCAGCAAATGCACATCCCCTGGCAGCTGGGGGTCAGCAAGCAGGGCCATTCCCCGAAAGGGGAGCCTCGTCAGAAAGTACACATCCTCAATAGATGAGAGTGTCATCTGTTTCCCCCTCACAATGAAGCACTGTATATCAGCGCTCCACATCGACATAAGATACTAAAGAAGGTACTCATGTGACCATATCAGTGGGTTGTCAAAGAACTTGAGCATCCCACAAGCTTCCAAGAGTATTCGAACGCCAGGCTCCTCTCTCACCACCTTCCAGACGCACTCCCAATCTTGCTCCCTCCAGTCAACTAGCATGATAAATCTCCTCTCACAAACTGATCACCTGCATTCACATAGAAACACTTGGTCAAAACTCATCATTCATCATAAATATAAAAAAATTAAAACTTTCAAAACCCCTTAACTTTTCCTCCAGTGCGCGGCTTTAACCCCCACAGGCGCACACATATGCGTGTCTATTCTTCACACAATTGTGCATTAATGTGAAGCTATCAGAGAAACAATTGTGCATTAGTGTGCATCTGCCACACCCACATGTGTGCACCCATGTGCACCTGTTCTCTACACAATTGTGCACTGATGCGCAACTATCTGAGCAACAACTGCGCACAATGCGCAGCTGTATTTTTAATAGGAGTGCATCTCATGTGCACCTGTTTTTACCACCCACATGCCCCTATGCATGGTTGTGTCCAACACAGCCTCAAATCATGCGCGGGAGATGGAATTATACCTGTGCACCTCAACGCGGGTATCCTTCCTCCTCATGTGCATTAGTGGGCCCACTCCTAAACCTACCCTAGTACAACCATCTGTACGACCCCTACCTCAAAACTAGCAAATACATACTGTGAAGGAGGATGGGACCACTAACCTAACTCTTGAAAATCCTAGATCGGTCGACTCGAGCTCACATAATCTTCAAAAATCCTCCAAATACTCTCATCAATTCACTATAGAAGTGGGTACAAATGAGGTGGCATTGTGGGCCCAACAACCATATATAGTCCCTTTTTCCAAACTTCCACACTCAATTACAGGATCCCAGAGCCTCTTTTTCCTGATCCATATTCAACCACGAGATCAAGGTCCCACCATCTACACAGTCACATTCCCCGGGTCACCATCCGTACTTGGCACCTAGGGAGCATGTTTCTCACATCATGTCTAGGTACGCCTGCTCATGTTCAAAATTATCAAATAATTGTTATATGTTCTTTATCTTCATATATTTTTCACATTGGGTATTTGGTTTTCATGTGTGCAGGTACTTGGTCATCACAAGAAGCATAGCCCCTTTAGGTATATATTCAACATTGGCATGTAATCATTCCCTCTGAATATAAATTACATCTCCCAGTCACACCCTCCGACATTCACCTTTAGGGTCCCTACATCCATCTCTGCAATACTTTCACCTCTACTACATTTTGGTACTGTCGCCTGGTAGCACTCTCCCCCACATGAGTTTTCCCATTCATAGTTCCCCTTGGCACTTTGACACTCATGCTACTTTCACCTCCTAGGGATGGGAGTCCCGATAGTCTTACACATTTTCGAGAATAAGCTACATACTCCTTCTAATTATTTTTCAATCTTTTCCAATGTACTCCCAGGTTTTCTCATCACGGTTCTATTTTGACTACACCTCTACAATATCATTAACCCTCCATTTCATCCACACTCAGTTTTCCCCTCTGCATATTTCCCTCCATTCATTTACCTCATATAGAAACACAGCCATGGGGCCCCCACCCTCCACCCATTCTCCACGTAATTTTTTCCCTCACGGGCCAATCCATCTTGCACTGGGGCACCTATTTCTGTATCTGTACACTCATCCCAAATTATTCTTTATTTATTTGGTAATTGTAAAAATCCTTTGTTTCCATCATCTACTTATCTTTTTTGGTCACCCTTTACGACCTTCTTTTTCTAGAAACGCAACCCATGTCACCCTTGGTTGGGGCATCCACTATCCGACATCATTCATAAAACCCGAGTATCCCATAGTCCATGTACCCATGATCTCTTAGTTTTTCCACTTTGTCACGCCTTTGGCACAATTTAACCCCATGTCTAGTCGTCCCCCTAACACTAGATACAGTTTCACGGTTGCTTCCAATAATCCTTCAAACATACCCCCAACCAAGGGAAGTATTGAGTCTCACCACATCTTGAATTCATTCATGTTCCCTCTCAGTTCCTGATCTTATCTCCATGGATTTTATGAAGCCCTTTTCTTCTTGGCATCATGTCTCCCTTTCTGTCGACATCAACATAGTTTCTAGAAGGGTGACAGTATCTTGACTCTCATTACCTTTACAATGAGGAGTCTCAGACTTCATAGAGAGAACCATCATTGCTCTCTGATGCCATTGACCCCCATAACATTCAAATTCAACAAAACCTAATGTTATGGTGGGTCTTACTATGTGACTATTGAAGTTGTTTTATACTAGTCGAAGACCTCTGAATTTGTTAAGCCATCAATGCCTACGAGTCATCAACACTTCTTATAGGCGTCCTTGCCTCTTTTTCAGAGTATGTTCACCATCAAAATTGGCATATGTCATTATCAACCCACCCTGAAGGGCGTTGCAATTATCTACATCAACATACAACTTCAGTTACTGTCTTACATTTTGAGTAACATGACACAAGCATGGGGCATGCCCACCTTGTTTGTATACAACTTTTCTTTTCTCTCCCTAGTGACAGATTTGGATCCCACATTTTCCCCTATCCCTCTAACAATATCTCTCTTGCAGTTCTTATCATCTCTCTTCATTACAATGGTACTCTCAGTAGAATAAAAATTGATGTATTTCAGCTATACGTATGCTCCTAACCTCACACATCAGGGGGCATATGTTATCACTAAAATTTTGTCCGCAACATTGCACGCAAATGGTTACAAAAATACAACAGTGCCAAATAACTATTAGTTCACTTGTAGCAACAAAATGCATTTCCAAGAGGGAAAAACTATACAACTGGGAAAAAATTGACATGTGCTAACTCACTAAAGGAAGCACGTGCAATAGTGCGCGGGCCAAAGAAGCCCGTAGACCGCACAATGCGCCATATGCATGACTGTATACGAGAAAAGCCATGCACTCCTATGAACGACACATTTATAGTTCTTGTCGTCCCCTCAACCAATTATGGACCAACTCCCAACTTGATTTGACCCTCAAATCTTAGTTGAATCTGAATGGGGGGTTGGTCAAGGACCAAAGGGTTCCCTAAAGGGCCCCTTGTTCACATCAAGAACTAGTTGAATATTACCTTGAATACATGATATAAATGGAGGCCATGGGTGCACTAAGAATTTAATATTTTCATAGTATTGTTATGTTGCCTCAATCCCCCCTTGAGAATCCTCTTTTCTCCTTGGAGCATTCTAGCAACATTCCAATAGGCCATTCCACTCACCTCTTGAGGGAATATGCATTGATTTCTTCATCATTTGTTGTATTTTCTACCATTGTAAGAAGATCTCTCCATTAGGGAACTCAAGAGCCCTCCCAAGGAGGAAGAGGGGACTCATAAGTCCTCATTTCTCTATGGTGTTTTGCCAACTAATATACTTATCTATTGGTGGCATAATCTTGGTCATTGGTTTTTTTGGTTCAAAGTTTCTTATGCATTCTAGTTTTATTTCCTTAGTTGTTTTTAGTTTTTTTACTTGTTTATTTAATGTGATTGGATTTTCTAACTCATGCACTAACCTCTCTCTTATCTAGCAGGCCCAACTAGACATGCAAGTGCCCTTGTTTTTCTCACCCAAGTGATGAAACAGACAAAACAATTATCCTACCAAGCAAGGCCATCATGTCTACCAGAACTGTCTTCAACCCACAATCTCTTGAAATCAGTATTTCCTTGGAGCATGGTCTTAGGCGTTGCAACGAAGGATCTCTTTTCTGGCCACGCTAAATTTTCCATATGTATCAAAATTAATGAACAATCTTGTGTGTCATGATCTGGCATGGACCCTAGTTCCTGCCAAGATTCCCTTGGACATTCAAAAATTCGAGGGTAAGAGTGGTGAGGATCAATGGGATCATGTTACTACTTTTAACTTTTGGTTATCGTTGAAATCTCTTAATGATGACTCAATCCATTTGAGACTATTTAAACACACCCTTATGAGGGTTTCTACGAAATGGTACATCGCGTTACCAAGTATCACATACCGAACTTTCCATGAGTTGGACTTAATTTTTCTCAACCACTTTCAACTATCGGTTCATTACGACGTCAATACCGAGATTTTATTGAATTTTCGTTAGGATAAAGCCACCCACATCTCAGATCACATTAAAGAGTGATATAGAAGAAAACAATTAATTAAAGAGAACATCCCTCCATAGTTTCTATTAGAGTGGTTCATTAAGTCCCTATTGTCATATATTTCGAAGGATGTTTCCACATCCGGGGTAACGACTGAGTAAGAGGCCATATTTAAATCCCAACAATTAGATATTATATACGTTCAATATAGGATACTCTATGAAATTATTCCTGATGCACCATGGTTGAGTAACAATCCAAGACAAAATCATGGGCCCCATGCCGATGGCATTATAGGCTCAAAAAATTCCAAGTCTATAGACCAAGTGACAAATCAGATGAAAAATTTGTCTCTCAACCAATTTGTAGTGGGACAATCTATGAATTTGTCTCATCTTGCCAGTCATCATAAGTACATTATGTGCATTCAACAAACTCGAAGGGTAACCAACATCTTGGAGGGAATAAGTGAAAAGGTAGAAATAATAATTGCAAGGGTGGGAATAATAATGACAAGTATGATAACAATGTTGGAGAGGGAAAGAAAGAAAAGTGGAAGGTGAAATTTCCATGTAATCTATGTAAAGAGGATCACCTTACCCATTTATGCCCTAAGATAGAGGAAGCCTCAAGGATTATAGTGCAACATCCTACTGTGTTAACTAACCCATTTCTGCATAATCAAAATATGGCCTCAAGAACCTCGAACACCGAAAATGCATCAGGTGGAGGTCAAAATCCCCCGACATGTGATGGTGGCCATCCATGCATGAATATGGATCAATATGAGATTAATGTAGCCACTAGGACTCATGATTATGGTCCTCCGCAACGTACTTTGGGTACAAAGCCTCCCCCTCCAAAAACACCACATTTTTATATTGATAATCCTAAACCTATGCATCGCGTTCCGAAAGGAGTTATTAAGCGCTTTGCTCATAATACCAGTTCCAGGTCCACCCAAAATTACTTGATTGTTGATGATTTGGGCCAAATGTCATGTGTGATGTCATATTTTGAGGTACTCTAGATGTGCTCAACATAGAGGAATTCCTTGTTATTTGCATTAAGGGCTCTCAACTCAAGTGGTTCGAAAGTCATCAAGTTCAATGTTGTAGATGTCCATCCTCTCTCACCTTACCATGTGTCTTTTCAAATCCATGTGGAATGTATGAATATGAATATTAGTCGTATTGTCATCGATTGAGGTGGTTCGACATATGTGGTGTCCCTATCTTGCTGGAAATCCATTGGTTCTCCCCAACTTTCCCAGTTTATGACTATGTTAAATACATTTAATGGGAATTCGTTTAGACCCCATGGTATCCTCCCTATTTTTCCAATCTAGTTAGGCAGTAAAAATGTGGTGATCGAGGTCGAGTTGGTTGATGCACCCTTTGACTACAATATTTTACTGGGGTGTAATTGGATTTATGCTATGATAGTTGTCATGTCGTCGGTGTTTCATGTTTTATTCTTTCCTCATGAAGGGAATATTGTGATAATCGACCAATTATATTTATTTTTTTCTAGTTCCTCTGCATCGATGGGACCCTCAGTCCCCATTGTTGATAATTCTCAGAAGGAAACTAAGAACATTGGTGTCAAAATGATTCCTTCCTTGATGGGAACCTTTAAATTCTCGGTGCCAATATCATTTATTAATACCGTTTCCAATGAATCCTCACTCTCTTTGAAGTATGTCTCGTTCCGTACTTCATATATCAATGACCCATGGAATCTACCTTCTCTAACTGTGTCATATGAAGGTCACTCACACATCAGAATGGAAATGTCATTTTTTGTGGTAGAGACTATAGACCTAGTCGCCAACCTCTATTAATCATGTTGTAGAAATGTTGCTAGCCTATGCTAGTCATGTTGTGGGAAAGAAACCAACCTCTGCAAGTCATGCTGGGAGAAAAATTCTACTCACTATGAGTCATACTAGAACTAAGTCACCAACCTCTGTTATTCACGTTGGATATAGTCACCATCCTCTGCGAGTCATGTTGGGAGAAAAATTCTAGTCGCTACGATTCATATTGACACTAAGTCATCAACCTCTACTAGTGAAGTTGGTGATGTGTTTCCATACTCTACTAGTCATGCTAGGGGCCAACAACCAACCTCTACGAGTCATGCTGGAAGAAAAAGTCCAGTCACTACTAGTCATATTGGCATCAAGTCACCAACATTTGCGAGTCATTTTGGAGTCTAGTCACCAACCTATATGATTCATATTGGAGACAACCTCTAAAATTCACGTTGAAGACAACCCAACAACCACTGCAAGTCATGTTGGGGGCATTGATACTTTTTATTCCATGTCTATTCATTATGACAGGTAATGATCTCAAAATTGGCATATTGGTTAGATTTTCCCCTTCATGCATTTTTGCATTATTCATTTCTTGATTATTTCATCCTTCGAATTGACCCCATTGAGTTTCAACACATAACCTCCTTTGTTGTTTAGAAGTGTTGTAATTCACGTGGTAGAGCCTATCATTCATAGGTTCCCTTGTTAGAACCTTGTTCATAGTTTGGCGCCCATGCTGAATTACTTTAATAGGCTTGGGAGTCTTGTTTAGTCCTTCCATGACATTGTGTTCAAGCCTGATGTCTTCTACGCAGTCATTTTTTGGCTACTACCTATGAGAATCCCTCCATTACATCTTGGAGTCTCAGTTAATCTCTTTTCAGACTCCTTAAAAATGAAAATATTTCCGAGTGATCTTGTTTTCTTTTACACTTGTTAAACAGATTTGAAATGATGCCTATTTGGTATAATTTTACCCCTTTTTGGGACTGAATGGACTAATTATGAAAAATGAATACTCTAGTCAAAATTTACTATAAGATTTCTCCTTGGTATTGTTTTACATGTTTTCAGGATCAGGAGACTAAATTTATGAAAAATAACACTATTGGAAACCTACATCCTAATGTTGTGTTGTAATTTCATTTCATTATCCTTCTTTCATTTTTTATCCTAATGTTGGCTCCCACTTTCTCGTTATAATCCCATTTCCCCAACATTTCTCATCCTTTGCATCTTGACACTCCTTATCCCTAGAGGAAACATCCCCACAAGTGTCCATATCCTTCATGCCTTCCTACTTTGAGCATAGGTATGTTCCATTGCATGGAACTAGTTTCTTTTTTAGCAAAACTCATTTCCTTTCTTGTATCATAGCATTCTTTTACCTATTTTTTAGGCTTTAATAATATGAAAAAGTAAAAAAAAATTGAAAGACAAAAAAAAGAAGGGAGGGAAAAGAGTATTATCTTCTATCAACAACAGTTGTGTCACCTTTGAAAAGAGCACAATTTTTTGAGTCCATTCATCAAAGGTTTGGGTTTAGTATGGCCTTAGGAAGCTGAAATCATTACTTAGAGCTTACTCCTCCGACTAGTTATTCTTTCAGTACCTATGGAGAGTTTGTTGATGCCTCCAGCATCACAAACATTTGCTAATGTTCATTCTTGAGTCTATGTTTCCTGAGTTATCCATTCATCTCATGCTCTTGTTCAAAGGAAGTATAAACCTATGTCGAGCATTCCTCATAATTCTTAACTTTGCATGTCGGCCATCCCTTTGTAAGTGAATCTCATAATCACATGAAGTTGTTGTCCTAGTTTGCACCTTGTTCCTACTTTGATCATTGGTAGGTGACCTTGAATCCATTAGAGTACATCTCTTCATTGGTCATTGAATGGGTGGTTTCCCTTATGTTTGACATAAATAAATCTATTCACACATTGGTATTCGTGTAGTGTATTAGATTCCATTGGTGGTTTCCTTTCCTCTGTCAGTAGTTTTCATTATCGTATATTATTAATAGGCTCTCTTTCATGTACTACTTTCAACTGGTGCATGCAAGAGACACACATGGTCATTCGTTAGCGCATATCTTGTTTGTCCAATTTCTTCCTAATCATCAAGTGTTTCCTTGTACCCCATGTTGGATGATGGGGGATACCTTAATCCCATCCTTTCAACGGATCTCTTTCTATCGACTTAAGCTCATCTATTATGAAATTGAGATATAAAGTCATAAGAGTACCTAGAGACTTGCATTCATCAGTGGCAGGTTCTCTCGCCATCGACAATTGGGAATAAATTAATGTCTCATGTTTGATGGATTCTTCAAGTGTTCGACCTCAACACCTTTATTCATGATTTTTGAATGTACTCGATGCCTTGATGCCTACTTTCACCATCAATGGGTTGTCTCACATTTTTTAATGGTATACCTCAATGACCAGTAATCAAATGAAGTCTCATTGTGTTTGAATTCAACTACTTTATTCACAGGATGTGAACTTGCACCATCGATGTTTAATGTAGAAGACCTCATACTCATAGTAGCAACACCTCATACATGTTGTTGTCTTTCATCGCACCAATCCTACATGACTTCAATTATCATGGAGGATCAAATTGTACTTCATTTTATACAGATATCTTCAATTGATTTTGAGATTGGAGTCCACTATGTTTTGTTCATTCTTATGACCACCTATGGCATATGTCTACTTTGTATTTCCTATTCACAGCCATGAACAATTATCTTATGTATACACACATGGATCTGCAGTGTACTTCAAATTGGAAGCCATGTGTACTGTTATCCCCTATCCTAGGGATAACTAAGGAGATCATTTCTCAGACCCCACAGGTCCTAGACATGGAGTACCAAGAGCTAGATGACTTAAGCATGGCCCCAAAGGGCCCCTCTTTTCTTTAGTGAAGTCCACATATCACCAACAATAGTATCCATCACACTAGCCTAATGAGTCTTGCTAGTGAGTCTTGCTCCATGAGGTAATGAGTCTAAGTATCATGGTATGTACCACTCTGATTTTTGAAGCACTTGAACATGTTTTATCGAATCCTTCTTCATGTCATGACGTTTTCTTGGAAATTATGTTGTTTTCCTCATTCAAACCTAGAAGGGTGAAACAATTCTCTAGTAAGTTGATTTCCCTTTAGGGTGGGTTACTACTAGTTGGAGCTGTGAAAATTCATCATGTGTTCTCTCCATACTTACCACTTTCCATATTTATTCCTTCCATCTCCCCTATCCTTATTTGGGAATTGGTATTGGCTACATTAGGAATGGTTGTACCTTACCTCATGGGAAGAAGGGGCTAAAGGCCCAGAGAGTAAAAGTAGCTAGCAAGAGTTAAAATCTAGTTTTGAAACCTTTCAGATGCTTCACCCAGGGATCCTCGAGAAAGAAGTGAAAATATTCTCAGTAAGAAAAGGGGACCCACCAGATAAAATAAACAATCAAGGTACTAGTTGATGGATAGGAGGTCTCATCACAAGCCAACCTATTATGACCATGGGCATGTAGTGGTATGTCATTACCACCTATCTAGTCACTAAACCAGGGTAATGGCTCTTGGTGGCATAGCCAAGAGAAATTGGGTCTCATCACGAGTCAACCTTCTCATTTCCATGAAATGTTTGTGGATAACATTTTCACCTCTATTCATCAAGCTAGGACAGTGGCCCTAAACTATTTCCTTGAATCACAAGAGAAAAATATCAAAAGAAATAAAGCTAAGAATAAAAGGTAATCAATGGGATATGAAAAATTTTCATTCATGACAAGGTGCAACTCTCCCTCCACAAAGGCACCCATAGGTAAGACTCTACATTTTCCTATTATCACATCCACCCCATGCCCGAATATTTACCCCATGCCACCTCATACACTTACATGAATTAGACTAGATCCCACCTGGGAAACACTCAAAACTTAAGAGAGGTTAGCCCAATAGGACACCCTAAGACCTTCTCCAAACCTAACTTTTCAAATTCCATAACATCTTTGCGCATTTGTTTGGGGTTAAGGGGGGTTTGATGCACATGTTTGGGTAATTTAATTATTGGATGTGATACATGATATGATCCTTATGACTTATGAACCCCTGGGGGGCGTACTTGTTGTTGTTACAGGACCTTGCCTGGTGGATAGGTACACATGAGGGAACGATTATCTCGGACCTTCATGGGGGCTCAAATCCCATAAATGGATGTTGAAACCTTAGCCAAGGGAAATAAGAGACTGAAGGCTTGCACTAAAAGAAAGAGGGATGTTTCCTTTGGAGTCATTGTCAAATACCCAGACCTAGGGTTTCATTCTCCTCCCACCTTAACATTTTCCTTGGAATGCCTTGGGTGTCACCTCTGCAGTCCTGGGCATCACCTGTCAGCTAGGGATATCACCTTGGAGGCATTCATGAGGCTATTGGCAGTGTGGGAAAATTTTAGGCCTTTGGAGGCCCAACGTTCCACACTTGAGGCCCAATGTCACCCTAGGAGGGCATGACGTCACATTTGGAGGCCTAATTAGATGAAAATTGAATTTATTTTGGTAAAAGTGTATTTTTTGAATAAACTAGCTAGGTTGGCCTAACTTTTTTACCTAAAACTTAATTAAGGTCACAATTTTGTATAAATAAGGAAAAAGTGAATTTTTTTTTCATCATCACTCATCACACACAAGTGGTGGTCTGAAATTTTCACCCTCTTTAAGGGTTATCGGCTGAAATAACTAGTGCACACCTCTTGAGAGAGCTTTATGGTGGTGTATTTTTTCATTTTTCATGGTGGAATGGTCTTCAACTAGGGTTTGACTTGATTATTCTTGGTGAAGTAACTAGAAAATCTACATTTTTATTTATGCTATGGATGTTTGTGGTAACATTTACTTGTTTCACATCTAAGATTATGAAATTGCTTGTTTAAACCCTAGGGGAGAAACAACAAATGATTCTTTCTCTCTATAACTATTCTACTAGATTGATCTTGCCAGCTGATGGGTGTTCTGTATGCACTAAAAAAAACTTTAAAACCCTCAATTAAATTTTCAACATGGGGTAATTAAACTTAGAGTTGTGGCAATATATATGCCAAGGTAGAAAGGTTGGTAGTATAGTCTAACTAAGGAAACAAGATATTGAAGGGCTAATCTACTCAAGCAAAGACTACTAATGATCAAACCCTACTAAGAAACTCAAACTATGTACCCTAAGTAACCTTTGAACAAAGGATCGATGGATAGTTCTAAGAAAGAAAATGAAAACCCTACTTTAAAGAAAACTAGTTCAATCATAACAATCAACAAAAGCAAACTATCTAAAGCAATAACAATGGCAAACCTACTTGTAATTAACCTACTAAAATTCAATAAGCAATTATCTTGTGGAAGCAAGTAAATAGATAAGCAACTACCCTATCAAAGCAAAAATAGATAAGTAAGCAACTAACCTATTAAAGAAAGTAAACAACTAACTAGCCTAGGATAACTTCTACAACAAGTAAACTAATCAATAAGCAACTAATTAAGCTAAGAAACTAGTGAACTCTATTCTTAAATTAAATTTCACAATAACTTCTAATTTACAATAGGAAATCTTAATCTACGAAATTGAAAGAATTATGACAATAAAAGACATTAACAACTACACTTTAATCTATGGTAAGCAAACTATTCTTTAATCTACTAAAGCAAGAAGATTATCTAATCTAAAAGCAAGGAAACTATTCTCTAATCTGTAAAAGCAAGAAAACTACTATTCTATTCAATTAAATTTCATTTTATACTAATTAAGCAAATTCATACTAAGATTCATAACTGAAATCTAAATTCAATAATCAACACTGAATTGAAATTGCAACCTAAATCTAGAAAAGGAAATTGCATGAAAATAAACTGAACTAATTCTTAACCATTCAAATTGCAAAAGAGGAAATATTCATAACACAAAAATTAAATACTATTTCAGCATATGAAAATAAGCAAACTAATTGAGAAAATCTAGATAAGCAACTGCGAATTAAAACTAGAAATTATCCATCCATCAAATCCTTGCCAAAGAAAACATTATCTTCATACTATGTTTTTAACCCTGTTTTAACTTCTAACTGTTCTATTTCAGCATACAAAAATTTTAACTACTATCTAATCACACAGGGGTTAGTAGCTTAAGCTTAAGCTTATTTCCTATTTAGTTAGAAAGACATGGCATATTAACTATTCTTCATAATCAACCTTCAACAAAACACATTCATTAGCATTAACTCATAAAACAATCTGCAATTAAAAGAAGGAGGAATTAGATTGACAATTATGCAACTAAAATAAACACACGACAATCAATCAAAATTGGGAATTTGACACAATAAAAAAAGGGTTTTTGAAAACTAAGAAAGGAAACTGAGCAATTATAAATCTACACTAATGAGAAAAATTACCGATACCATTGGTGCCCCCCCCAAGAGGTCTAGTCAACTTCTCAACATGAAATTGCGATCAGAGAATCAACACAACACTGTCATTCATTGAAAACACGGTATAATCATAAGTTTACAGAGATGTCTCAATGACATAAACAAAATGTATTCTTAAAATTCTTCTCCTTGGTCTTGCCACTACTGGTGGTATTTATAGATTTTACAAGCTGAGAGGTCGACCACTGGAGGGTCGATCCTCTCTAAAAATAGTAAATTGCATTTAAGATGCCCTAACTATTGGTGGCTTCTAGAAATGAGGTGAGCCAATAATCGCCCCACATAACAACCCAAATCAAGTTGTCAAAAGCTTAGTAGATGGAGGCCACGAGCACAAGAAAAACCCATGTCTCTGATTCACCCATCATTGGCCATCGATATGCTAACCACCAAATCACCCATTGTTTTTGTGTAGGATGGAGTGCCATATGGAGTATCAGACTGAGTGTCAGAAGAAAAAACAAGCTGTGATTTTTCCTTGTGACACACAAAACGCGAATTAGTTTCCTGGGATCATAAAAAATATTGATTTAAACTCAAAATCATTGCAAAACATGAATTATGCATACTTGGTGTGAATCATAGTGATTTGACACAAAAGCTCTTCAAAAACTTCTTCAAAATAGGAAAACACATATACATATTCAGAAAAAAGGATCTAATTAACGTCATAAAATCAATCATATCACAGACCCAACATTACCCCTACACCTAATATTTTGCAGGTCCCACTGCAAAAAAAAATGAATCACCCAACATGACTAGACTTGCGAAGGAGGGGGTGGATTAGCTTCAGAAGCTTCTCCCTCTTGCCCGAGGGATTTTGTCTTTTTGAATATGTCCTTGATAAAAACCTCTCTTTGTTTTCAAAACTTCACTTCCAATTGTTAGGAAAACACAAAAAGAAAACATGACTAAAACAGGAAAAACTGAGTGTTTTATTTTCTGAAAAACTAGGCCTCTAAGATAATTGAATATATCCCAAACCATAACGTATATTCAGAAACTGAGAGAGGTTATTGTTTTTGAATATGTCCTTGATAAAAAAATCTCTTGGGTTTAAAAACTTCAGTTCTAGTTGTTAGGAAAACATGAAAATAAAACATGACTAAAACAGGAAAAACAAAGTGTTTTATTTTCTGAAACACTAGGCCTCTAAGAGAATTGAATACATCCCAAAAAATAACGTATATTAAAAAACTGAGAGAGGTTATTGTTTTTGGGTATGTTATGAACACAAACCACCTCCATTTTTCAAAAATAATTTAGCATTTTTTCATAATCCAAGCTTGAAGTTGGTTACTCAAAAATTATAGAAGCGCAATGTGCTCTCAGCAAAAACACAATGTGGTCTTTGGGAGGGTTTTTGGAGGCCTTCCCAAAGGATTTTTGGGCTGAAAGTGGTATGTTTGGAAATTTTATGATGTCTGATACGCAATGGAACCATTAAGCACTGCAAATTCCTTCTCCAAACCTCTGAAAAACTGACTTGAATTCAAGTTGTCCAAATGTGCAGAAACCCTCCTATAGTGATTGTATTTGGGGAATTTCTCTCAAATAATAACACTTGTGCATAAAATGAAGGATGTTTTTGTTTATTGGTATATGATTGACAAAAACCTATTTCATGTTTGTCAAATTCATCTTCCGTAATTTAGAAACCAATTTTGAAGTAGAACTTTGACCAAGACAATCATTTGAAAATTTATGACAAGGAATGATGACATGACCATGATGAAAATTTATGACCTTGGATGAGTTGAGGGAGTAGTAATGACAGCTAGACACACCAATGACCATTTTACATTCAAGAGATGTCAAATTTTATTTGAGAATTTTATTTTGAAAATAGAACAATTTGACCTAATAACCCTATCAATCACATGAAAGAGTAAATTTGATCACTGGTGACTGACATAACTGACAGATACTAACAAAAGGCTTGGTTTGTACTAGTAGGCATGGTGAAAATGAGAATTTTTATTGCTTGTCATCTATTTGTAACAATTCAAACAATTGTTCCTCTTTTCATAAGCTTGTAATACAAATGGCAGTAAGTATTTAGCAGTTGTTATCGCTCTATATTTGTCACAAAGAGTAGTTAAGTATACGAAGCCTTCTATAACATAAACATAAAAATGCACAGTAAGCTTATAACACACATAATGATGTCAACAATATATAATTTAGCATACCAATACAAACAACTGTTGATATAATATCCCAAGACATTGTAAAAAGACAATATAACAAAATTTTGACAGAAATCCTACTTCCTCTTCTCATGGGTTTGCTATACAAATGGGCAGTTTTTAGCGTTTTTTTTAGCTTAGGAAACTCCCCCCAGATCGAAGATATGGAATGTCCTCGTGCCATGAATTAGCAATAGGTCTTTACTATTTTTAGAGGGTGGTTAGCAATAGGCTTCTTGGTCTTGTTTCCCGATGAGGCTGCAGGGGTATCAACAAGTTTCTTGGAATTTTGGTCTGGTAAAGGAATAGCTTGAGCATGAGGGTTTGGGTGGAGTAACAATCCCTACATCAAGAGTCTTCTTGCTAGTCTTGATTGTAAGATGAGAGTTTGCAAATTGGTAAATGAACTCATCCCACATTTTCCCCAATTCGGCTAAGACAAGTAGTTTGATAAGGCCATGGTGAAATAAGTTGTTATATGGATTAGTTACATTCTTCCTTGGGAAGACATCTTCTCAAGACTCTTTAAGAAGTAAAAGGGAAAATTCAATGGCTTATTAAACTGAAAGTGAGCTAATAATTGAAAGTGACAGGCTTTAAATATGGAATATCTACCTTCACATGTAATCAATATGGTGATGACTATGAGAGGGTTGATTAGTTCCTCTTTTATCCACTCTTTGGAGTATCCGTTAGCTCCAGAGATGTTCTGAAATTCAGTTTTGAAAACCCTGTTTATAGCTTGCTCTTGAAAACTGGTGGTGTTTAAACCAGCAGTGTCCAACTCTTGGGAGCTTTGTGGCTAAGGCAATTGATTCCTCAGAGGTCACGAACACAGTGAATAGGAGCTGAGGCAAGCTAAGAGTGTTCCATTATTATTTTTTTTGCCATCGTGCTCACACAATCCATTCCTCTATCTTGCATTCTATAAGGCATGTAATCATAACTCTGTAATGAACAGTTTGTAACAAAAATAAACCATTTAAGTGTCCTGTTAAGGAAATGTACAACAGTCTATAACACACAGGGAATTAGCATTTCAAGAATAAAATCACTGCTGCCATAATAGCCCATATTATGAAAACAACACACATAAAGTTTTACAAAGATTTACTTCTTCTAGGCAATGTTATCATTTGTCAACTTATGAACCCCTCCCCCACACCTAAGTATTGTGACACCTCACAATAAAAAATATAGGAAACCATTCAGTTCTCCCAATAGCCGAAGATTTATAGCTTGTTAAGTGTAGAGATAAATTTCACAGATTGGTCTGACGAGATGGTTAAAATATGGCCCCACCTATAGGATAATAGATCCTATATATAGATAAGAAGAGGTAGGCAAGAGAGTTTCAAGATAGTCTCAGAGTTAGTTCCCTCATGTCATGTTTGTCTACAAGTAATGTCGTACATTAAGACAAGTTTAAATTTATTATTTATTTTTTGTCAGATTATCATCCTCGCTAGGTAGAATGCCTCTTTGCCAGCAAGCTTGTTTAGTACTCTGGCGGGTTTACCTAGTCACACCACAAGCTACTACCCAATGCCAGCAGACCTATTCATTATCCTGACGGGTTAGCCTCTTACACCGTCAAAGACTGGCCCTCCATCTTTTAAGATTTTAGTATAATATTGCTTTATGAAAGAGGATGGGGGGACAGCTTTGAAAACAACTTTTTCTTTCCTTTTTTTCAATTGGGATGGTATTTATGTTAGAGGATGAATTTATGTTATATTCCTTAGTGATTGTCCTGATGTAAGGGGTACTTAAGTGGATGTGGCCTATCTAAAGATATGATATAATCAATCTATTTAGTGTGTAGTGGATGATACCATTGAGAAAGAACAGAAAGGTATCTCTAGGCTCAACTCACTTTCTTCTTTTATAAGTTATTGTGATGTTTCCATGACTAACCGCTAATCATACCTCCTTGTTACTCTTTAATAAAGATACTTTACTTACTTACTCAGGTTTCTTGTGGAAACTGTACAAGATAGATCTAAGCTCTATGGTTATGGTATCACTTTCTTATACAGTGGTGAAGGTTTTCAAGAGAAATTGATTATTAAGATGCCTTGAGAAAAACAAGATGAAAATATTTTGAAAAAACATGGCTAACTACAACAAGTCATTATTCATTTGATGCTTAGCAGACAACAAGGTTCAAGTATAGCAATGTTTTGAAGAAAAATTCTTCTTTTATATCTCCTTGAAATTGTCTACTCCTGGTGAAATAACTACCTGTAGAAATATATAGGACTATTTGTCAAAAACCACACTCTAAAATATAAAAAAATAATAAGATCAATGAGATCAAGTCACTGGAACATGTATCTCATAGTTCTTTTATTAAAAAGAAAACGTAAAATGAGGCTGCATTAGACTTTAAGCTAAACTAACAATGTGCAGTTTTTATTTACTATCCTACCCTACCTAAAAAGAAAGGAAAATCTTTATTCAAGTGTAAGAACTCTTCCAATGTAACCATGTGCGGAGCAAGATAAGAAAAATACTCATATCCATATATGAAAAAGTTACCGCAGTGATTACTTGGATATGAAGAACCAACCAATCTACTTGTTTTGGCATCAGAAGGTGTTGAAGAAGAGAATAGTATTGTCGCCTGATGACCTCTTGAAACTAAATTTCAATTTAATCTTGATGTTCATCAACAGTAATTTCTATGCTCTCCTTCATCATTTTATGGAGATCCTTTTCTTTTGGATGATTGATTTCTGAAGTACATAAAGGATCTATTGAGATGGATGTTGAGAACTCCTCAATATCATGTCTTAGTGATTTCTCTCCACTGGATGTAGTCCATAATTTTTTAGCTTCCTTTGAATTTTGGAAAGGAAAATCATTTTTTAGCTCATAGGACCTTGATTCTTCTAATATTTTCGGAGAGGTAGAAAAGTTCTTGACTATTGTCAAGATGTGTTCTTCTTGAAAAGAAGAGATACCAACTGTTGCTAGGATTTGAGAGAGTTCTTTCAAACTAATGGCCACCTTCGAATTCATTCTCCTGGTGGTGGTAAGGAAACAAAGGTTGTGTTGTTTGGTTCTGCAGAGAGCTTGAGTGGTCTTGCCTCATGTCCCACTATTACTGATGCTTCAAATTTTGTTCTATAGTGTTCCATGTTTTAGTCTCTTCAGAGACTATTTATCTCTTTGGGTTGAGCTAGATCATGTTGTTCAGTATCGGTCTACAGATTTTATGAGTAGAACGTTCCTTCCCACAAAAAGGTCGAAAGGAACCTTGGTTAAAAGGTTTGATTTAGATTTAATGTATCTACCTTTTGGTCTCTAGGTCTATTCATGAAAGAAAGAAAAAAAAAAAAGAAAAAAAAAAACTACCATTGGGTTTGGGGGAACCTGCTATAACAAATGTGCGGATTCTTACCTCTAGTCTTAAAGTTCCCCCATCACCAAACTAATTCTAAGGTTTTAGAAATTATCTAATTCCTACCTTGAGACAACTCCCCGACAATGGCACCAAAAATGATGGGTGTTCTATATGCACTAAAAAACACTTAAAATCCCTCAATTAAATTATCATCCCGGGGTAAGTAAACTTAAAGTTGTGGCAATATATATGCCAAGGTAGAAAGGTTGTTTGTATAGTCTAACTAAGGAAACAGGATATTGAAGGGATAATCTACTCAAGCAAAGACTACTAATGATCAAATCCTACTAAGAAACTAAAACTATGTACCCTAAGTAACCTTTGAATGAAGGATCGATGCATAGTTCTAAGAAAGAAAATGAAAACCCTACTTTAAAGCAAACTAGTTCAATCATAACAATCAACAAAAGAAAACTATCTAAAGCAATAACACTAGCAAAACTACTTGTAATTAACCTACTAAAATTCAATAAGCAATTATCTTGTGGAAGCAAGTAAATAGACAAGCAACTACCCTATCAAAGCAAAAATAGACAAGTAAGCAACTAACCTATTAAAGCAAGTAAACAACTAACTAGCCTAGGATAACTTCTACAACAAGTAAACTAATCAATAAGCAACTAATTAAGCTAAGAAACAAGTGAACTCTATTCTTAAATTAAATTTCACAATAACTCCTAATTTACAATAGGAAATCCTAATATATGAAATTGAAAGAATTATCACAATAAAAGAAATTAACAACTACTCTTTAATCTATGGTAAGCAAACTATTCTTTAATCTACTAAAGCGAGAAGATTATCTAATCTGTAAAAGCAAGAAAACTACTATTCTATTCAATTAAATTGCATTTTATACTAATTAAGAAAATTCATACTAAGATTCATAACTGAAATCTAAACTCAATAATCAATGTTGAATTGAAATTGCAACCTAAATCTAGAAAAGGAAATTGCATGAAAATAAACTGAACTAATTCTTAACCATTCAAATTGCAAAAGAGGAAATATCCATAAAACAGAAATTAAATACTATTTCAGCATATGAAAATAAGAAAACTAATTGAGCAAATCTAGATAAGCAACTGAGAATTAAAACTAGAAACTATCCATCCATCGAACCCTTGCCGAAGAAACCATTATCTTCATACTCTGTTTTTAACTCTGTTTTAACTTCTAACTATTCTATTTCAGCATACAAAGATTTTAACTATTATCTAATCACACAGAGGTTAGTAGCTTAATCTTAAGCTTATTTCCTATTTAGTTAGAAAGACATGGCATATTAACTATTCTTCATAAGCAACCTACAACAAAACAAATTCATTAGCATTAACTCAGAAAACAATCTACCATTAAAAGAAGGAGGAATTAGATACACAATTCTACAACTAAAATAAACACACAACAAGCAATCGAAATTGGGAATTTAACACAATAAAAAAAATGATTTTGAAAACTAAGAAAGGAAACTGAACAATTATAAATCTACACTAACGAGAACAATTACCCAGACCACTGGTGGGCCCCCGAGGAGGTCTATTCAACTTCTCAACACGAAATTGCGATCAGAGAATCAACACGACACTGTCATTCATTAAAAATGCAGTCTAATCATAAGTTTACAGAGATGTCTCAATTACACAATAAAAATGTATTCTTAAAATTCTTCTCCTTGGTCTTGCCACTACTGGTGGTATTTATAGTTTTTACATGCTGAGAGGTTGACCACTGGAGGGTTGATCCTCTCTAAAAACTGTAAATTGCATTTAAGATGCCCTAATTGTTGGTGGCTTCTAGAAATGAGGCGAGCCAATAATCGCCCCACATAACAACCCAAATCGAGTTGTCGAGATTTCAGTAGCTGGAGGCCACAAGCACAAGAAAAAACCCATGTCTTTGATTCGCCCATCGTTGGCCGCCGATATGCTAACCTCCAAATCTCCCATGGTTTTTGTGCGGGACAGAGTGCCAGATGGAGTATCAGACTGGGTGTCGGAAGCAAAAACAAGCTGTGATTTTTCCCTATGACACACAAAACGTGAATTAGTTTCCTGGGATCATAAAAAAATACTGATATAAACGTAAAATCATCACAAAACATGAATTATGCATACCTGGTGTGAATCATAGCGATTTGACACAAAATCTCTTCAAAAACTTCTTCAAAACAGGAAAACACATATACATATTCGGCAAAAAAGATCTAATTAATGTCATAAAATCAATCATATCATGGGCCGAACACCAATCATACATTTTCTTAGGAGTGATTATTAGATCCCTAAAGTGCTAGCTCTCTAGTAATCTCGTTCTTTTCACCAATTAAATTGTCTTTCAAAAAATCTAACGAAGGTGCGTTAGGGCCTAGAAGTGCCTACTCTCTAGCAAAACCTACCTTAAAAAGGAAAATTATTGAGGCCTTGAAGTGCCAACACCACTTTTATTTACTTCTTCCCTTAGCTAAAAATTATCATTATTTTATTTCCCAAGTGATATTGTTACTATTATTGTCTCCATAAGCCCCTAAAAGGAATTGTTTTCTACACTCTTGTGGATGAATGATACCAAACAAACTTTCAAAATATCTTCTTGAAAGTTTCACTAACACTAACAACCATATTACTGCTTCTATAATTGTTGTTAAATCCCTTATTTAGCAGCCTTAATAAGCATACTAACCTCTAAAACTAACCCAAAAATTTGCATTTGCCTAGGTGCTATCATCCCAAGGCTCTAGTCTTTCTTTTTCTATTGTTATAGGTGCAAATTTCTGAAGTTGTTTAAGGTTGTTGTTGTTGTTGTAACTACTGTTACATCCATCATTTAAGCCCCTTAACAGCCCTAAAATTGTTTATGAAACCACCCAACACTTGTACTAGGAAAACTACTATCATTATATGCTAAAGTGTTTGTTTAAATCGTCTAATTTAAGTACTTTCTGAAGTGGTTTTGTTGTTGTCATAATTATCATTTTATTGTTGTTGCAAGTTTTTTGACATCCTATTGAAGTCACTTATTGACTTGTTTTAAATCTTGAAATTGTGGGTGATAGTATTATCAAATTGCAAAGTCTTTATATCAATTTTCTCATCATAGCTTGTAATTTCTGGATATATTATTGTTTCTATACATTTTATCTTTTAAGTGTTTTAGTAGCATATTTCTATATTGAAGTCACTAATTTGAAATATCGGTATCATTGATTGTTGCTAACATTTTTTGTTTCATTCGTAAAGGGAAGGTACCATTCATTTACTTTTCCTTTTTCCCCCTTAAACATTACCAATTGATTTCTTTCCTCGAGTGACCTAGAGAGAGGGGTGGGTTTTACTTGGTCTTTTTACCCTTCATCAACCAACTAGGTCTTGGGACATCTCCCTTGGAGTGAGTTTCTTCTCCTACTAAATAGAAAGAGGTATCCTATTGGCATGAAAATGATAGGACTACCTCTGTGTTACATCAATCTAGGCCTACTTTCCTTTAGGCTTTGGGAATGTATAGATTGTGTGATAACATTTTTGGTGCTACTGTCGGGGAACATTGAGTCAATTTTCATCGAACGACACTTTTTCGGTAAGCCTTTATCCAAAGCCTTCCTTTCACAAATATTACCTGGTGACTCCACTGAGGGTGATCCCCTCATCCCTTTGATAATATCAAGGATATTGTCTGGTGAGTCTGTTGATGACGACCCGTAGCAGATGTCAGTACACACCTTATTATCTTGTAGTTCCTATTATTCCCATGCCCCCTCTTAAATAGTCCCCCCGAAGAAATCTTCAACACTTTGGACTTGGATAATATAAAAGGGGGCCTACATGATCTACCTAAGGATGTCGATTCATGGATACCCAAGTTTTCTGGAGAGGCTGAGGCTTCTCGAAACACACACTGGACCAAATTTTGTGGAAGCTACAACTTCCATGAGTCTGGGAAAGAACATCTTGACATATTCATGAAACATTTCCTTGCCTCACTTACTAGAGATACTAGGAAATATGTTGAAGTATGAAGAACATGATTTCATATGGTTCAATGAGGAATATGTTGAGGATGAAGAACATGATTTCCCAGAGATACTAGAGTTAAACGATGAGATTAAGTTAGTCATCCCCCCTAAAGGGGTTGGTACTTGGAATAATGGGTTCTCAAATATGAAAGATGCCTTAATTTTTTCAAAAGAATATGAACCCTTTGAGGATATATGTACCGCTAAAGAAATCATTGAGTTGGAAAGGGAAATATCATAGGCCCAAAATCCTCCTTCTATGAGACTTCCTCAAAATACTATTCAGACAATAAAACCTCATGCTCCAAAACAACAAATTTTTCCAAACACCTTGGTTCTACAAAATGTTACAAGGAAAGAAGATGATCCTAATTCCTCATCATGCAAAGACTCCCATTTTTAATGTGATCACCTGAAGGCTACTCATGAGAGACCTAATTATGTATATTCCATCTTTACCTTGTTCATGCTAAAGAAAATCCAAGAAAATCAAGACATGAGGAAGCCTAGGATTGAGTGCGTGAGCCAAACAAGTGAGGACACAAGGGTGAAGCTTGGAGAGCCCCAAGTGTATGACAGGGATATACCCCAACCTTTCCCAAAACCTAGCAATGATAGGACCAACCTAAGCACTAGTATGGCCTATATCTTACAAAAGGTCAAAAGGATTCGTGGAATGTTTGAAATCCCTTCTTTGACAAAATGGACCCCATATGACCAACAATTGTTCGAAGAAACTTCCACATTAATAAAAAATGGTCATTTTGAGAAAAATGAACAAACACCCTTTCTCACTTCCTTTCTAATAGATGACCTATGTCTTCACAACTGCATGCTTTACTCCAATTCATCTGTCAATATGATGAGTTTGAAGGTTATGAACCAATTAGGGTTGGAAGTTGCAGGTCCTTATGCCAACGTTTGTAGATTTGAGTCAAAGGGCATCAAGGTCTATGGCTTGATGGAAGGTATTGAAGTCCACCTTGAGGACTACCCTGATTTCCTCATCATAATGGATGTCATAGTTGTTGATATACCTGACACTTGGGGAATTATATTATCTAGGGAATGGGTTGCTACTTTAGGCAGAAGTCCGCAGATGGACTTGTCCTATGCAACTATCCCCTTCGGGTCTAATATTGTATCACTTTGCATAACAAGCCAAAGAGGATGGAACACATTGAAAGGTTTAATCATGGACATAGTAACTACAACTATGTATATCCCTTCTTATAACAAGACTTGAATGTTGTTCCCTTGGTAGAAGAAGACAATATTAATGAGATAACATGGACCAAGGGAAAGGGTGACCAGAATCCTCCTAGAAATCAAAAGGAAAACATTACACAAGGTAATGATGAGATGTTACATTTGCATGAAACATACATAAGGGATATTGCTTTGGTAGAATCCCACCCCATCGTTATGGGGAAAGAGAGAGATACAAGTTGGGGTGATTATCATGACAATGCCTCTAACCTCTTTGAAGACTGGGATGACTATTCTTCTACACACGAGGATGAAATTGATGATTTGATAAGGTTTAGAGGGAAAGGATTTGGCTTCGTCAAATGGAAGGGGGATGATGAACATTTTTTGACTAAGCCAAACCAAGAAGATATACTTACTACAGAACCCCACCCCTCTCCCTCAACACAATACACTGGAATACAAGAAGCAATTGATTCTGAAGGAGGGGACTACAAGCAAGGAGATTTTGTTTTAGAGTGGGATACAAATATGGGGGAGCCTAACAACATTAAGGGATGCAAAATTTTTTGTCTTGGACCCTTCAAGATTAGAATGAAGTCAATCAATTATTCCTACTACTTGTCCATGATCGAAGGGATGAAACGTCCATTACCAGTTAGTCGACGCCTCCTCAAACCCCATCATGGGGAAAATACTTGACTTCACAGTTAAGCACAACTAAGTTAGGATAGGTAGGCATTTGCATTCATTGTACATACCATTGCATATCATGTTAGCATAGTTGTAGTTTCATTTTTCATATTGTCTTGATTCATTATGTATATAGGTATGCTCATAATCATATGTTAGATTAGAGATGCTTTTATCATATATGGAAAAGGGGTGAAATCACCACCCTATGGATTACTAATATATTTTTTTGAGATTTATTAGGCATGATTCATACCAAATATGTTGAGGTTCTCATGCACTCTACAGTAAGAACATGTCCCCTAGTTGGAGCTAGATGTTATCCCCTAGCCTAGGGATAACTAAGGAGCTCACATCTCGAGGCCCACAAGTCTTAGACATGGAGTACCGATATCTAAATGACTTGAGCATGGCCCCGAAGGGCCCCTCTTTTCTTTAGTGTAGTCCACGTATCACCAACAGTAGTATCCATCACACCAGCCTAGTCCCAAAGTAGCAGTGAGTCTTGCTCCATGAGGTAATGAGTCTGGGTATCATGGTATTTATCACTCTGATTTTTGAAGCACTTGAACATGTTGTATCAAATCCTTCTTCAATTCATGATGTTTGCTTGGAAATTATGCTCTTTTCCTTGTTCAAACCTGGAAGGGTGACACAGTTCCCTACTAAGTTGATTTCCATTTAGGATGGGTTGCTAGTGGGTGGATTTGTGAATCGACATCCTCTGTTCCATCCATACTTACCACTTTCCATATTTATTCCTTCGATATCCCCTATCCTTATTTGGGCATTGGGATTGCCTACATTAGGAAGGGTTGTACCTTACATCATGGGAAGAAGGGGCTAAAGGTCCAGAGGGTAAAAGTAGTTGGCAAGAGTTAAAAGCCAGTTTTGAAACCTTCAAGATGATTCACCCATGGATCCCTGAGAAAGTAGTGAAAAACTTCTCAGTAAGAAGAGGAGACCCACCAGATAACATAAACACTCAAGGCACTAGTTGATGGATAGGAGGTCTCATCACGAGATGGCCTATTATGACCATGGGCATGTAGTAGTATGACATTACCATCTATCTAGTCACCAAACTAAGGTAGTGGCTCTTGGTGGCATAGCCAAGAGAAAGGGGGTCTCATCATGAGCCAACCTTCTCATTTCCATGAAATTTTTGTGGATAACATTGTCACTTCTGGCCATCAAGCCAGGATAGTGGCCCTCAACTATTTCCTTGAAGCACAAGAGAAAAAGATAAAAATAAATAAAGCTAAGAATAAAAGGCAATGAATGGGCTAGGAAAAAATTGCATTCATGACAAGGTGTATCTCTCCCTCCATAAAGGAACCCACAAGTAAGAATCTATATTTCCCTGTTATCACATGCACCCCATGCCCAAATATTTACCCCATGCCACCTCATACACTTATATGACTTGGACTAGATCCCACCTGGGAAACACCCCAAATGTAAGAGACGTTAGCCCAATAGGACACCCCAAGACCTTCTCTAAACCTAACTTGCCAAATTGCATAATGTCTTTGAGAATTTGTTTGGGGTTAAGGGGGGTTTGATGCACATGATTGGGTAATTTAATTATTGTATGTGAGTTACATGCTATGTTCCTTGTGACTTATGAACCCTTGGAAGGTGTACATTTTGTTGTTGTAGGAACTTTCCTGGTGGATAGGTACACATGAGGGAATCATTAGCTCGAACCTTCATGGGGGCTCAAATCCCACAGATGGATGTTGAAACCCTAGCCAAGGGTAAGAAGAGATTGAAGGATAGCACTAAAATAAAGAAGGATGTTTCCTTTGGATGTACTGTGGAAGAATTATACCTAGGGTTTCATGCTCCTCCTACCTGAACGTTGCGTAAGGCCTTAGAATTCACCTCTGTAGCTCTAGATGTCACCTCTCAACTGGGGCTGTCACCTTGGAGGCATTCATGAGGCTATGGGTACGTGTGGGAAAATTTTAGGCCTTTGGAGGCCCATCGTTTCATCTCTTTTGTCCAACATTCCACACTTGAGGCCCAATGTCACCCTAGGAGGTCATGACATCACCTTTGGAGGCCTAATTAGATGCAAATTGAATTTATTTTGGTAAAAGTGTATTTTTTTAGTAAATTTGCCTGGTCGACCTGTTAGTTTTACCTAAAACTTAATTAAGGTCACAATTTTGTATAAATAAGGAAAAAGTACATTCATTTTTCATCATAACTCATCACACACAAGTGGTGGTTTGAATGTTTTTCTCTCTTTAAGGGTTATTGGCTGAAATAACTAGTGCGCACCTCTTGGGAGAGCTTTATGGTGGTGCATTTTGGAATTTTTCATGGTGGAATGGTCTTCAACTAGGGTTTGACTTGATTATTCTTGGTGAAGTAAGTGGAAAATCTACATTTTTATTCATGCTATGGATGTTTGTGGTAAAATTTACTTGTTTCGTGTCTAATATTATGAAATTGCTTGTTTAAACCCTACGGGAGAAACAAAAAATGCTTATTTCTCTCTATAACTATTCTACTAGCTTGATCTTGCCAATTATACATTTTCTTGGGAGTGATTATTAGACCCCTAAAGTGCTATCTCTCTATTAATCTCATTCTTGTCACCGATTAAATTTCCTTTCAAAAAAGCTAAGGAAGGAAGGTATGTTAGGGCCTAGAAGTGCCTACTCTCTAGCAAAACCTCCCTTAAAAAGGAAAATTCTTGAGGCCTTGAAGTGCCAACACCTCTTGCATTTACTTCTTCCCTTAGCTAAACATTATCATCATTTTATTTTCCAAGTGATATTGTTACTATTATTGACTCCATATGCCCCTAAAAGGCATTGATTTCTACACTCTTGTGGATGAATGAGACCAAACAAACTTTCAAAACATCTTGAAAATTTCACTAAGACTAAAAGCCATATTATTTTTTTTTTATAATTGTTGTCACAACCCTTATTTAGAATCCTTAATCAACATACTAATCTCTAAAACTAACCCATAAATTTGCATTTGCCTAGGTGTTATCATCCCAAGGCTCTAGTCTTCCTTTTGCTATTGTTCTAGGTGTAAATTTCCGAAGTTGTTTAAGGTTGTTTTTGTTGTTGTAACTATTTTTACATCCATCATTACAGCCCCTTAACATCCCTCAAACTATTTATAAAACCACCCATCACTTGTACTAGGAAAACTACTAACATTATATGTTAAAGTGTTTGTTTAAATTGCGTAATTTAAGTACTCTCTGAAGTGGTTTTGTTGTTGCCATAATTATCATTTTACTGTTGTTGCAAGTGTTTTGACAGCCTATTGAAGTCACTTATTGACTTGTTTTAAATATTGAAATTGTGATTTAAAAATTATTTTCAAATTGCAAAGTCTTTATATCATTTTTGTCATCATAGCTTGCAATTTCTGGATATATTGTTGTTGCTATACATTTTATCTTTTAAGTGTTTTGGTAGCATATTTCTATATTGAAGTCACTAATTTGAAACATCGATATCATTGATTGTTGCTAAGATTTGTTGTTTCATTGGTAAAGGGTAGGTACCATTCATTTACTTTTGCTTGTTCCCCCTTAAACTTTACCATGTGATTTCTTTCCTCGAGTGACCTAGAGAGAGGGGTGGATTTTACCTGGTATTTTTACCCTTCATCAACCAACTAGGTCTTGGGAGATCTCCCTTGGAGTGATTTTATTCTCCTCCTAAATAGAAAGAGGTATCCTATAGGGGTATCAATGATAGGACTACCTCCATGTTATGTCAATCTAGGCCTACTTTCCTTTAGGCTTTGGGAAAGTATAGATTGTGTGATAACATGTACAAAGTCAATATGTATTGTAATATTTTTATGGGTGACTAGTTCCTCTGGCTGGGTCCTCACTACTCCACTTCTGGGAATTTTAATGTATTTTGGCCATCATGATTGCTCCTATAAACTCACACATTAGGGGGCATCTATTATAGCAATTTTTTCCACACCCTATGCATCATGCTTTGGTGGCATACCCTTTCCCTATGCAGACTCAGTTTCCCCATTTTGCTCAGTAAAAATTCAAAAATTCAAAATTTTGTACATATCCATGGGCTACAGTTATACAACTTGCATATACATGGGTTCCTCCATTACAACCCGCGTACTTTAGTTTTCCTGCTCAAAATTGAAAATATTTCGTATTTTCCATGCCAAGTCATGAAATTCATGATCCTTGGCCTTTCATATGCTAGAAACGCTCCAATTTGACCCTTCAATTCCCTTTGGAGACTATAAATTGAGCCATATACAAGCCTTGAAAAAGAGAAAAAGTTGAGAGAAAGTACACTCTGGATAAATTTTGCCTCATATTGCATCCTTGAGTCTGCATCCCTTAGTCCTTTAAGTTTGAACTCTCCTTATGTTCATCCCCCAAGATCTCCCTATCTTGTGAAGGAGGAACCCAAATACTCCTAGAACTTATGAGATTTCCTTGTGGAGGATTGAAGTGGTGAAGGCCCAGGTGGAGGGACTTAGTTTCTCGGTTTCAACAAGTTTTTGATACAAGAGGTTGTCACCTATGTACTCCTGTTGATTATATTAATAGAAATACTATTTTCTTATCCAATTATATGTTGCAAATGTTTATATTATTTTCCATGGGTAAATTTTCTATACATGTTAATGGATTATGCTAGTTTATATGCTAACATTTTATACATTTTCCATATGCTTTTGTATCTTGGATGTTGAGGACAAGTTGTAGGTATCAGGAATTGGATTGTGAACTCGATGGTGGTCTCGTACGAATGTCCAAAAGAGGTAGGATTCTAGCCTTTCTTTTGTTGGAATTTCCATTCATCTAGCATACTTGAGATTTGAGTTGATTTCTTGGTGTCGTTCCGTCTATTGTGGTCCTACCCCAAACCATAGAGATTTATTCCTCATAAAATTGCCTCATGAAGCAAGACATGTTGTCTTCTATGTCCAGGCTAGTGTAATGGATGCTAGTCTATTCCTGGTGATGACTGATGGTGCAAGTGAATATAGGAGGGGCCCTACGGGGCTCTGTTAGTCAATCTAGATCTTGTCACTCCATGTATTCTACCTATGGGCCTCAAGATACAATCTCCTTTGTTACCACTAGGATGGGGGGGTAACAAGATAAACACATGAAAATTCATCAGGATTGGCATCCATGTAACTCATATCTGACAGATTATTAGGAATAATCATTAAAAAAATACACACACATATTCAACTCATATATAATAGACATAGAATGGATCAAAACTATCACATCTTTATTACTAGATCCATTCCATCAAAACAGAGATATACATTGCACAAGATAGATACACATGGCATCCATATAACTTCATATATTCTATATTTAAATCCTTATAATTACAACATGTTGAGCAATGTGACTTTTCTCAACACTCAGACATACACAAACATATACTTATATTCAAATCCTTAAAAAATTACAATAGGCTCAAAGCAAGCTCAATATTGAAAAATCAACAAATCTCTTTTCCTCAATATCTAACTAGTCTAACCAACTAGCCCTATTTTTTATATTAGTTCTTCCTTTTATAGTTTTTTCTACTAGGGAGCATTATCTCTTTCTGCTCTTCTCCACTTGTTTTCCTTACAAAACTGCCTCGCACGCTTTTGGTGTCTTCCAGTGATCCACATAGAATATTTGTATCAATGGAAATCTCAACTTCCTGGTCAGCTCGTCCTTTGGCCGTCCCATGTTTGCATATGTTGTTGGTATTAATTATTCAGGGAGATTTCCCGATGATTCCTTTCTTAATTCTGGTAGGATTCTTCTTGATTTTCTGCCCACCTACCAAAACTCGGACTGACACACACTTGGTATACTTTAATATTGAAGTGAAATTGACAAAACTTGATCCAACATGAACTTTATGTCATTTCTCGCACATTTTATTAGGTGCATACAAAACAATGGAATGAGCGCACACAACTTCGTTTGTGCACGCGCGCAAAACTAAACCCAAAACTTTGGGTGCCAATAGGCCCCCACCATTATGAAATGACCACCGTGATGGATGGTATAGTTATTTTTACTTCCTCCACGAAGTCCTTATACTGTCACTCGGGCTCATTGAATTGGCCCTGAAGATCCTTGGAAATTTGAATAGTTTCCTTGGCATCGATGGCTATGAATTGAGAGGTTGTTGTATCTGTGATGTTGAGTTGCTCGACGAGGGGGAAGAGAAAAATTTATGTGTCTGAGAGATGAGTATATTATTCCATATCCCTATCGACCATTGAAGTGATTAACTCTTGCATATTTTGTTGCTCAACCCTAGCTGAAGTGATCTCCTTTGTTTGTGTGGAAATGACCTGCATTGCAATGGAACACACTATGGGAGGAAACAAACCCATTTCTCGCTTCTGTTGAGCAATCTCAACCTCTACTATGTGAGTTTGATCATATAGAGTTTTGATATCTAGAGGGCTCTATAAATGATCCCATAATTTGAAGCTTTGAGTGAGCATCTCAGTGAAGCCTTGGGAATGGTTTCGACTATCCTAAACGACAATTACTACATGAGAAATTTTTTTTTGGAGGGAAGTCTCCACTGGAATTAGATGTTGTATTCGTTCCTAAATTTTGTGAGTCCTTTACTGCAGAGATTGAGCATGTGCAGTGACTGCTTTAATTTTCTACAGCTCTGGAATATTTGGTTGCATTGGTGTCAGAGGGGAGACATGGGAGTAAGATTCATTGAGAGTGGTGATCAGTTCAATGTGGTCACTAAGAATGGATGCATATTGACCTTGATTTTTTGCATGTGTGGCCACTTCATCCATGTTTAGATCCCGTAAAGTTTTTCGGGTCTCTTCTAGTTCTTGACATGCATGGGATTCCCGTTGTAAGTGGGATCGTGTGGTGTCATGGATGGAAAGATCTTGCTTGTATTTGAGGTGTTACTGGGCATGTTCCTAGTACATGGATTACTATCATTCTTGAGCTCATGGACCAAGGAAGTGATAAAGTTTAGGATGTACGTCGTAGGGACTTGTGACAAGTCCAATTCGGTTATGTCCGAGACTAAAGGGATGATCATGAGTGGAGCGACACTAAGAACTCAGCAAGGACTGGCTCCTAGAACCTCGAGGGTTGGATTAGTTGAAGAATATGATTCAGACAAAGAGAGAAGAGAAAAGTGTTGGCCCAGAATATGCATCTTCCTGAGAATGTCATTGTGGGAGACTTATTGTTTGGTTAACTATGCACAAATCTCTTTCATCAATTTGGCCACTTGTCAGCTTTGAGTGGGAAAACACCCATCATTTTTCTCATGGGACATTGTACGTTGACGTTTAATATCCCCAAATCGAGGTTTGGATGGAGATGTGGCCAAGATGAATTCTTCTACAATTGGGGTTGGTCATGGTGGAGGTGAAGGATTGCGGTCGGACCCTAAGTCAATGGTTATCTGAGTTGGGATCTAAGTGTTAGGCAACCACTTTCTCTTTTTGGTTGTGGAATTGTCCATATTAGTCCCACCTGTGATCAAAGAATGTGCATAGGAGTGGGAATATTATGAATGTGTGGAAATGTTTTATTTCCTATATCCCTCCATTGGAATCTTGGGTTGGTCTTGAGAATTTGATGACCTGATTTCAAATTCAGATTATATATCTAGGAAGGGGGGATGGTCTTGGGCCAACCATTGTTTAACTCCTGTAATAATATATCTCTTTTTGATATAGAAGGGAAGTATACATTTTTATTTCCCTATAGTTGCGCAGGGATAGATGACCACATTGTGGAAGTTACATGTAAAATGAAGATAATGTTCATACCTGTTGAATATGTTGGATGGGATGCAAAATTTCTCGGCAGATGCATTGATTATTTGGGTGTACCATTTATTGAACGATTTAGAAATGACAATTTGTTCCTCGACATCCCTTGAATGCTAGAGAAGTAAGAACTAAGGGGGAAAGGAATGAGGGGGAAGTCAGCATATCGATTTCAAATCTGAGGGGTGGCTTCCAAAGTGTCATCCCTGATAATAAAAGTACCCAACTGTAATGAAATTCCTTCCCCTCCTCTTGAGAATTCATGAAGCTAGTCACAAATTATTTAAAGAATTAAGGGGCCCAAGCCAGCTAATGTCCATCAATTCAATGCTCGATTTCCAAAACAACGTCGATTGGGAATTATTCCTTTCATAATTTTCAAATAATCTTACATGCAAGTAGTTAAGTTGAAAATAGAACAACTGAATCATTTTTGGTAGAAATAATAACATTGTGTTTTCCTCTTCATGTGCCATATTTATAATACCCCTCCTCTACTAGTGTTTTCTTTTCTTTAAGAGTGTTGTTTGGATTCTCACTGGAATTAGGAAGACCAGAGACTCCATGTATAATGGCTTGGTTGATGAGATAGGTTGCTCCAACCAAAGGTATCCCCCTTGTACTCTAGTGAGGAGGAAATGAAAACACGAGAGCATGGCCTCAACTCGACCAAAATGAGGACATTTCAGAAGGGATATGATCCCATATCTCTTTAATGGTCGTGTCAATTCTTGTACAATTGTATTATCCTTTCCATCACCATGTTAGATGACCTTTGTGTATCAGTCGGAATGAAGTTCAGGTAACTAGTGGGGATTGCAGATATTATAATCGACACACTTGAGGGGTACTTTTTTAAATGGGAGGCCTTCAATTAGGACTCTACAAGGAAGTACATGATTGAGAAGTAACATTTCTTTCACGGCCTTAGACTTTTTCCAGTATTTATCTTGGTTGGATGAAGCCATTTTAGAGTAGGTGGTAATGGTGATAGAATATTCCCATGTACTGGGATATGGGATTGGTGATGGTCTTTGTTACAGGTATATTGAAGGAGGATATGTGGCACAAAGAAAATAGAAAAGAAATAATGGTGAAGAAGTGGAAGGTGAGGATATTTTTGAATTGAATGGAGCCATAATGACACTTCACTGATTATGCATACGAAGTCACTGTCCCATTTTTTTCACTGAGTTGGTTGGTACTTCACCTTAGTCTGGTCGTTGGGATCAACATGTTGGAGTCTATTTTTCCATACTTGCATTAATGTTGAGTCATGCATTGACTTTTACAAGTAACTTTCATTTTTGTTCTAAATCAGGGAATTCATCTTCTTACCAACGATGTTAATGGGTCGTAATTCTCGTAATTAGATGTAGTGAACCTATGAGGATTACTTGTCACCTCTACCATTGATATTTCTAGTCTGTTGACACCGCCAAAACTAATAAATACGTAGATGACAGAACCCATGTCTGAATTTACTCGTAAGAGGTGCGGTGCATGGTTCTATGCACCTTGGTGGGAATTGATTAGTGGCTTAGAGGGATGGGGTGACCCCAAGTGGGTCGCTACATATCCACATCTGAGCGTGGCCGGTTAGTTTCCACACAGGAAGTAGAGGAGTAGTCTTAGATAGTTCTGGTAGGATCCATTGGTTAACCATTTCTTCGATAGTTTTGTTAGATTCGTGTGTATGATTAATGTGGTTGGGGAACAACCATGCAAGGAATATATCATCATGGTATATTGAGGTCACCTCCTTTTCCCAATGTAAAATTGAGGAATTGAGGAGATAGGTATTTTCTTGTGGAGCTTTTGATAGTTATTCATATAGTGACCACACATTTTGTGCCTTTTCTTAGCTACCCAACATCTTTTGCAAGGACATGTGTATTGAAAAATGTTGACATATGGCTGAAACCTTTCTTGCATGGATTCTTCGACATATTCCCATTCAATATATCACTCTTGATGTGAATCCCACTAGCACGCAATAATTCTGAGGAGTATTGTATCAAGTGTGCAAGTCCTCTGATGCTCTGGAATGCACTATAGCCATGCAATAAATGTAGCCACTGGCTCCGATCCATGATATCGATATGATCCAAATTCTTCCTCATGCTCCTCTGCAGAGACATGAGTGCATATCCTTGTTGAAACCTTGTATAATTTCTTCTTCCAACTATCCATGACATCCTAAGAATCCATGTCATAATATTTGACACTTCTCCAACTTAATTCTCCATCTGTAGTGGGGTTGATGTAGTCCTCTTTGTGCCTTGTGATATAATAAATATTTTCAATGATCGAGCTCCATGCATCCTTATCCATGGGCTCATTGCACCAGTCACCTTCATATGGATCCAATGGACCAACCATGCATATGGTGTTTGTAGCGTCTCTTTTGTCACTTAAGTGAGAAAATTAGAGATGCTTACAAGACCAGTTGGGTCAGCTAGGCAAGACAGCAGTAAAGGAAAGGGTTAGAAATATAAATCATGCAAGGTAAACAAAAAACTAAACTAATAACAATAAAAGGAATTAAACTAGAGTGCATAAGGACATTAGAAAAATAAACAAACAAAGCTCATACCACCAATGGAAAGGATTGTATTAGTGGAAATAAAACACCAAAGAGAAAGTGAGACTTTGGGTCCCCTCTTCCTCCAAGGGAGGGCTCTTGAACCGCCAAGATTGAGCTCTTCTTAAAACTTGAAAACTTGAAGAAAATGGTGAAAGAATCCCAAGCCAATTCACTCAAGAGGTGATGTGAATGGCTCCAATGAAATACTGCTTATATGCTCTTGACAAGGAAAGAGGATCCTCCAAGAGAATATAGGCAGCATAACAATACAAATGAATTCCTTGAAAATGTAGTGCACCCATGGCCTATTTTTATAGAATAAATTTGAGGCATTATTCAACCAGCCCTTAGTGTGAACAAGGGGCCATTTAGGGCACCCTTAGGTCTTTGACCAACCACCTAGCCGGATTCAGCCGAGATTTAGATGTCAAATCGACTTGGAAGCTGAACCAAAAGTGGGTGGGAAGCCGACCAATATCATAAATGCGTCGTTCTAAGGTGTGCATGGCTTTTAGCGTCCACAGTTGCACCTCGGGTGCATGCACGCTTTTCGGGTGTTTTTGACTCGCGTCCTGTATATCTTTAGCGCATGCTGATTTTATAACTAGTTGTATAGTTTTGGACCTTTTGGAAATGCATTGTTGGTAATTTTTGGTCCATGGGTGAACTAATAGCTATTTGAAGATGTTGGATTCCTATAACCATTTGCAGATGAAATTTCAGTGATAACAGATGCCCCCTGATGGATGAGGTTAGGAGCATACATATAGTCAAAATTCATCAATGTTTCTTCTACTGAGAGTACTATTGTAAGAAAGAGTGATTATGAGAGTGTCAAGAGTGACCTGTTGGAGGAAGAGGGGAACCTGTAGAACCCAACCTTTTCCAAGGGGCAAAAAATAAACTGTGTACAAATGAGGCAGGCATGCCCCATGCTCGTGTTTTTTGTAACTCAAAAAGATGTGTGATACAATAACTGAAGCTATGTGTTGGTGTATATGACTACATCACCCTCAGGGGCGGGTCGATATGAGTAGAGGACAATTCTGATGGTGAACAATACTTTGAAAGGAGGCGATGAAACCTAAGGAGTGTCACTGGTTTGTAGGCATTGATGGCCTGACAAAATTCAGAGGTCTTTGACAAATATAGAAACAACTGCAATAGTCACAAAGTAAGACCCACTACAACATTAGAAAGTGTTGAAGTCGAATGTGGTGGGGGTCAATGACATCGGAGAGCAATGGTGGTTCTCTCTGTTTCATCTAAGACTCCTCATGGTAAATGTAATGAGATTCAAGATACGGTTTCCCTATTGGAAGCTATGTTGATGTCGACAGAAGGGGAGATGTAACTTTGAGAAGCAGAGGGCTTCAGGAAATCTATTTGGACAAAATCAAGAACTGATAAGTAACATAAATGAATTCCAAGAGTGGTGTGACTCAATACTGTCCTTGGTTAGGGAGATATGAAAAGTGGTAGCAACTGTGAAACTGAATCTAGCGTCAGGGGGATGGCTAAACCTGGGTTAAATTTGTGCCAGAGGCGTGACAAAGTAGACAAACTCAGAGATCATATATATATGTACTGTGGGATACTCGGGGTTGATGAACGATGTCAACAGAAGTAGAGGATAAGGAATGCCCCAACCAAGGGTGACTGGGTTGCTTTGCCAGGAAAATAAGGTCGCCAAGGGAGATGACAAAAAGCTATGTAAATGATGGAAACAAAGGCCTTTTACAAGTATCAAATGGATAAAGAATACTTTGGGATGAGTGTACAAATACAGATATGGGTGCCCCAATGTAAGATGGTTGGGCCTGATGATAGCGCACGTTACTTGGAAAACAAGTGGAGGGTTAGGGCCCTGTAGGTGAGTTTCTGTATTTAGGGCAATGCATGGGGGACAATCTGCAGATGAGAAAACTGGCGGTGGATGAAATGGATGGTTAATGATACTGTGGGGGTGCAGTTAAAATAGAACCATGATGAAGTAACCTTGGATTCCATTGGGCAAGCTATCAAAATGAGGAGAAGGGGTATGTGGATGGTTCTCAACGATGCATAAGACTCTCGAGACTCCCATCCCTAAAGGGTGAAAATGGCATGAGTGTCAAAGTGCCAAGGGGGACTATGAATGAGACAACTCATGTGGGTGAGAGTGATACCGGGTGACAATACCAAAATGAAATGGGGGTTATAGTACTACAGAGTTGGATGTAGGGATCCTAAAGGCAAATATCGGAGGGTGTAACTGGAAAATGCATTGTGATATTCAGAGGGAAAGACTACATGCCAGTGTCGATAATATACCTGAAGGGAGACTACTGAGATATGAGGAACAAGTACCTGCACACATGAAAAATGAATACCCAATGTGAACAATATCTGAAGAGAAAGATCATAGAGTAGTTTATTCAATAATGTAAGCATGCGTGCCTGAACGTAGTAAGAGAAAAAATGTCACCCGGGGGATAAGGATGGAAAGTGGCTAAGGGAATGGAATGGTGTAGTGGATGAGATGATCCCATGGTTGAAGATGGATCGAAAAATAGACGTCCAGAGCTCTTGAAATGGAGTCTGAAAGTTGGGAAAAAAGGACTATATATAGCTGCAGGGCCCACAATGCCACCTCATTTGTACCTGCTGTCAGAGTGATTGAACGAGAGATATTCAGAGGAGATTTGGAGATTCCAAGAGAACGAGGCAGCTGATTCAGGGCCAGTGAGCTTCAGGTTAGTTGTCTTATCATCCTGCATAAAATAAGGGTGTCTATTTTTGGGTAGGGTCTGTATGGAGGGCCGTACATGGGGTTTTTGTGGGTGTGGGTCCCCCAGTGCACGGGTGATCGAGAAATCTATGCATATGGGTGCATGCCTGTAATGAAAATATCCACGCAAGGGCACCCTAATGGGGGAAATAGGCGTGCATGGTATGCACACCTGTAATCATAAAAGTTGCGCATGCGTGCGCAACTACGTAGTGAACAGGCGTGCTATGATGCGCGCCTGTATATGTGACAGGGGCGCATGACAACACCTCTGTATGGCCAACATGTGTGCATCTAGGCACACCTGTGGATTAAATAGGCACACATCTGTGCATGCCTATGGGATGGACAAGCATGCATGTGTGCATGCCTGTGGGGTTAAACAGTCGTGCCTTGGAGGCAATGCTGAAGGGTGCAAAACCTATCTTTTTTTGGAGATGTTAATGTGTTTATGTTTGAGCTGGCTTATCGAGAACTGGATTATGTGGTTGCAGGTGATCATTTGGATGATGTTGGTTCACTGGAGAGAGAGATATTGGTCACATCTCAGGGAGGCTATGACCAATGAGGAGCCGACGATTCGTGATACTTTGGCGGCTTATGGGCTGTTGAAGTTCTTTGAATGCCCCTTGGTATGGGCCTAGGAGTACCTCCTACAGTTCTTGATTCGGATGTGGAGTCCAGATATGCATTATTTTATGGTGCAGGGTGAGAAGTTGGCCTTCACTGTGGTGGAGGATGTATATTTTCTGATTGGGCTCCCTTTTCGGGGAACTCCCTTACCGACGGAGCCCGTATTACCTGGGGATAGGAAGTTGGCTACCTTAGGCTGGAGGTACTGTACGAGGGGTGAATTTATGTCGAGCTTCGTGGTGAGTATCTGGGCGATGGATTCCCTGGTTCATCACTGTGTGGCAGTGATGGTTGTGAGGGTATATGAGTCCCTCGTGACTCAGCGGATTAGTGGTGGTCAGCTGAGGATTATGGGGAGGGCGTTAGTAGGAGAGATTTTTTCCTGGGGTTTGATGTTGCATGCCAAGATGGTAGGGTAACTAGATATGTGTCGGGATGTGGACTCAGGGGAGTTTTCTTTTGGGTCCATCTTGGTGGCATGGTTTTTGGAGAGGGTGTCGATGTTGCACCCTAGAGTGTTATTGGGCGCACCTGGTGTGCGAGAGCTGTGACTAAAGCGGTGGTCTAGGATCTTGATTCGTCACGGTGTTGGGGAGGGTGGCCATTATTTCATAGTTGAGGCTGCACAAGTGTGGTGGCAGATGCTGCATATTATACTGCAGTATCCGTATTGAGGGGTGGACTTCCGGGATGATCCAGAGATGGTGTTACCTCCAGGAGAGATGTTCGACTGCCGAGGTATGATGTGATTTTTTTATGTTTTGATATTTAGATAGTATATAATGTGTATCATGTATAGATGGATGTTGATGCTATCCTTTGTTTGTTTTTCTGTGTAGATGTGGGACCTCGCAGGCTTGAGGTTGAGTTGGTTAGAGTGTTGGCTTGTCAGGGGTCGGCAAGACCTCCGTAGGGAGAGTCGTGGGTAGGAGAGAGATGGCGATGGGAGGATGTTGAGGCGAGGCCTATTGACAATGAGAGAGTGGTTAGGAGGTGTTGTTTTGACGACCCTGGTGCAGGGCCATCACATGCTCCTCCGGCCGAGGCCATGGGAGAGTTTGAGGATATTCATCGTCATTTGGAGGCGATGTTACAGGGAGTGGCATGTGGCCATGTATCCATAATGAGGGAATCCTAGAGCAGTGTGGGGGTTCCATTGATGTGGTAGACCATGGTTTGGAGAACAACAGTAGCAGGTGCTGCGATGACTGGGCGACTACCTCCAGGTCCAGAGGGACCGATAGCAGGTGGGGCACCACCTCCTGAGGGAAGCCCAGGTGGTGGTGCTCTAGAGGCACTGTGAGTGTCTCTGTATGTATTTGTGTATGTTATATAGGTTGGTGAGCCCATTTAGTGTGGTGACAACAGTTTTGTATCAAAGTGGTTCACCAGCCTATGGATTTTGTACAGGATGTACTCTATTTTTTTGTAAACATTTTTATAGCACATTTGATCGATATATATATATATATATATATATGGATATACATTTTTGGATCTTTGTGATGTTCACATGTGTGTGATGATTTTTTAATGTTGTTTATGATGTCTAATCTATATGTTGTGACAAACTTCTGATGGTTTATACGTGTGTAAAGGTATCTTGATGTGATATATGCCAATCTAGAATAATGTTAGCCATGCTATCTATGATTTGATTAAATTGTCTTGGAATATGTGTAAATGTAATGAAATCAAAATGTCGAGATAAAAGTCTAACTTGCAAGTATTTGAAAAAGAGGCAAGGATCTCGGACATGGTACACATTGTTGAGTTGGAGGAGGACCAATTGGGAATCTAGTAAGATGCTAAGGTGACGAATACGATGATGGCTAGCATCGACGAGGAGACCATTGATGACAGTGTACTCAGCTTGGTTGTTGGTTGCTAAGCCAAAACATATGCCGCTGGAGTGGAGCAGTTTATGTGAGGGGGAATAGAGGGCCCAAGTGACAGAAGCAAGATTATGTGTCCAATGGCTCGCGCCGTCAACGTAACCGATGTGGTAGGCCGATGGAGGAGGCATCTATCAATAACACAAATGATAGTTTAGACGTGAGGTATGGAAAAAAAATATTAAAAACACTACAAAAGAAATAACCTAGTGTGGAATGGCTATGATCAGGTGTAAAATTTCTTTAAGTACAACCCGTTAATGGTTTCTTTGAGAGAGTGGCCCTCGGGGGAAGCCAGGATGTATGCACCTTTAGTGAGGCAATGTTGGATAATGTAAGTGCCATGCCATGGTGACTCAAATTTTCCATGGCCGAGGGTATCGTAAGAAAGGATGAGGTCGCCTTCGTGAAATGAGCGAAGGTTGATATGATGATCAAAGGTGGCTTTTGACCATTTTTTGGCTACCTCATTGTTCTGTAATGAATATCGACGATCTTCATCCAGGGACTCTAAGTTCAACAAACACTGCTCCATTGGAGCAGTGTTAGGTAATAGCTCAATCGTAGTGCATAAGGTGGGAATTTCACACTCAATAGGAAGAGTGGCCTCGACCCCGTGGACTAGATGAAATGGTGTGAAACCAGTGGCAGTTGTCACAGTTGTATGGTAAGCCCATAGCGCTAAAAATAACATATGATGCCAATTGGTCTTATGTTTGTTAACTGTGTGTTGCAACATGGTCTTGAGGAACTTGTTAACTGCTTTGACCTATCCATTGGATTGAGGGTAGTATGGTGAGGCGAACTCGTGGGAGAATCCTAACCTGGATGAGAGTTCGACAAAAATCTCATTCTCGAAATGTTTCCCGTGATCAGAGACTAGTTGCAATGGTACTCCAAAGCGGGATATGACGTGGTTAAATAAAAAACATGTTGCGGTGTCAGCGATGTTGTTGAAGGTGGGCATGGCTTTAGCCCACTTTGTGAAGTAATCAACTACAACGACAATGTATTTGTGTCCATTGCTAGATGGAGGGTTGCAAGTCATGAAGTCGATGCCCCATTTACAAAAGAGGCTTGCAGTAATGACTGGGTGTAGCAGAGCAGGTGGTGCTCCTACTTTGTTGGAATAAAGATGGCATTTATCACATCACTTCATGGCATGAATGCAATCATGAAATAATGTAGGCCAAAATTAACCTGCACGGATGATTTTCTGAGCAGTGGACATCCCCGAGAGGTGGCCCCCACAAGCGTCGCTATGGCAGTCGTTCAAGACTCTATCGGCCTCGTCAATAGTTAAGCATCGACGGAGTATGGTGTCAACCCCTCGCTGATATAAGATATCTCCGATGAGGAGATAGCGGGGGGCCTGATGGAGAATACGTCGACGATCATCTCATGAGAGGTAGTTACTGAAATTTTTGGTTTGGAGGTAGACGAGGAGGTCGCCGTACCAAGGATCATCCAAAGTGATGTAAAAGAGATGTTCATCGGGGAAGTCGGTATTGATGGGGGAACTGGTAGTATCAGAGGGGAATACTATGATGAGTTCGGTGAGGATGAGAGCTTTCTTGCTCTTGGGTGTTGAAAATTCAAGATCGTACTCCTGAAGGATGACGATCCATCAGGCAATACTTATCGTTAATTTGCTGACGACTGAGCAAGTATTGCATGGGGTTAGAATCTGCTATGACTTTGGTTGTGCGAAGCAGAATGTAATGTTGCAGTTTATGGACTGCGAGGATGACTAGAAGGGCTAGTTTCTCTTCATGATTGTATTTCAAGGGTGGCCCTAAGAGGTTTTTACTATTGTAGTAAATGACATGCTCATGATCATCATCTCCTATTTGAATGAGAACTCCTGCTACTGAGATGGTTGAGGCTGATATGTAGAGGATGTAGTCGCGATTATAGTCAGGTGAACTAATCAAAGGGGTGTTGGAGAGTGTTGCTTTAAGATCATCGAAAGCGTTCTGGGCATGTTCATCCCAGTGGAATGGGGTGTCGTGGCATAGTAAGCGAAGGAAACTGTGTGCTCGAGTGGCATAGTTTAGAACAAATCACCGTAAAAAGTTAGCTTTTCCTTGTAGGCTCTGGAGTTGGCATAAATTCCAAGGGGGTGGAATTTATGTGATGGCCTAGACTTTGAGGGAATCCATGGTAATACCACTTTGGGAAATGATGAACCTGAGGAGGTGCCCAACAGTTACGTAGAACACACACTTGAGGGGGTTCAAGCGGATGTTGTACTGACGACACCTTTGGAAGATGATTCGTAAATCATCAAGATGTTGAGTGCGTTTTTTGGATCGAGCTGTGAGGCCATCCAAGTATGTGAGGATGATATGAGACAGATCATGAAAAATGTATGTCATAGCCCATTGGAAAGTTGCGCCAGCGTTCTTTAGGCCAAAAGGCATGACACGATATGCAAAATTACCCCAAGGGGTGGTAAATGCGGGTTTGTACTGATCTGCTGGATGGATTTGGATTCAGTTATAGCCAGAGAAACTGTCCATGAAGGATAAAACCTCATGGCCTACGCAGTTGTCGATAATTTGATAGATGAAAGGCGTTGGAAAGTTTTCTTTGGGACAGGCATGATTGAGATCGTGAAAGTCTGTGCATACATAGATGGTTCCCTATTTTTTGTTAACGAGGATAGGGTTGGAGACCCATGACGTATAGGTGATGGGGTAGATGAACCCAACAAGATGTAATTTTTCAATCTTGACTTTGATGGACGCTTCTTTGGATGGGTGTAGTGGTCATTTTTTTTAGCGAACCAGTGTGATATCAGGCCAAGTGTCTATGCAATGTTCGACAATAGAGGAATCAAGGCGATGAATTTCTGTGTATGACTAGGAAAAAATATCTCAGTGTTCTTGGAAGAGGGCTTTGTAGGTGGTGATATATTCAGGAGTGCATGTGGCGCCAATGGTGATTTCCTCGACGACTCCATTTTTTATGGAAATATCGATTTTGATGGTAGGGGAAATGTTGGCCATATTGCCTTATTCAAAAGCATCAGTGGTAGGGATAGGGTTGTTGAACCAGTCGATATGCCTTGATGGGATAAAATCCTTGGTTTCGACTGCGTATATGGGGTGTTGGTTAGGAGGTGTGAAGGATTCCTGTGAAAGGAAGAGTGCTTTGTGGTGTAGCACATCCCATGGGCAGTCGAGGGTGGTTAATTCCTCGAGTATGTCCTCATCACAGTGGAGTTGTCAAGAATACAAGGGATCTAAAAGAGTGATATTGGTGACTATCACCGTGTGGTTATATTCTTGTGATGAAGAAGCAGAGGGAATGACGCAATGAGATTGCGATGGTTCGCTCGACATAAACCAAATATCAAGATACTAAGGGTTCCATATGGTAGTTGGGCATAAAATTTTCGTGGGGAAATGAATCGGGGAATTAGGGGGATTTGGGGGTAAATCCTCGTATAAGTCATCCAAGAACCATGGAGGAGTAGGGAGTGCTTCTGGCTCAGGAGAAATAATATGAAGAATCTCTGGTGATGGGGTAGGGTTGAGCATCGATTCTATATGGGGTGAAGGAGTTTGAATTAGGGTCACTTGGCATTGCCTGTATTCAATGATCATAGGACATTGATATGTGAAATGATCTAAGGATTAATAGAGAGAGAAAGGTAATCTCATACGTTCATTGACTGAAGTCATGACATAATGGATGTCATTAACATTTGGTGTAGATGGATTGGGTTCTTGCTGGAAGCTCTAGCATACTTCTGTTAATGTCTGTCGAAATTGAGGTACCACTAGGCAATGGTGTGTATAATGGCCATATTCTGAACATATGGTGCAAGCGAATTTGGTTCACAGTCCTTTGCTACTTATGTTAGGGGAGGTAGCGACAGTACTCGATGAAGCAACAAATGGTGATAGTTTTTGATTGAGTTGAATTAGGTTATGTAACTCGGGTAGAGATGGGAATTTGTTGGTTGGGTGTCCATATTTCTCACATAGTGCGCAAGGAGGTTGGACACGTGGGGTTAGGGGAGTGGCGGGCTCTTTCTTTTTTCGTCTACCCCTAGCTGTAGAAACGATGGTATTGAGTGGGGATGTTGGTGGTGTTGTGGGAGTAGGTACTGGAATATGCATCGGAATTCCTTCGGTTTGAGGAGGGAGGGATGGTTGAGGGACCATGGCTGGTGGATGTAGATACCATACTGGAATTACCAGCACCATATTGGGAAGGGTAAGCGTTGTGGCTACTTGGAAAGCTTGTACACCTGGTGGAGGGTAAAAGAAGGGGATTTGAGTAATGGCTTGGGGAAATTTCTCCCAAACTAGGATATGGCCTTAGGGTGAGGTGAAATCGTGAACTAGTGGAGTTGATAAGTTCTTAGGAGATTATTGAGGGAGGAGCTTTGTGACTAGTGGGATGTCAGATATATGAGAAGCCTCGCTGGGAGGAAGGATATCCTCAATGTCAGTTCCTTTCGATGAGACGAAACATACCTGATTGGAAGGATAAATGAGTGGTGGTGCACCATGGTAAGTTCCTAACAAGGATGGGTCTTTGAAAATTCTGGGGCCCATCTCAATGAGTGGGTACACCTCAGGATTAGTGTGGACGAAAGGGATAATGTTATCGATGTTGGCAGAAGGGTTAGGCTCATAATGTGAAACTTGATCAATGGTAATGATCTTTCTGTTATGGGGGAACATCATGGCTCGAAAGATGGAAGAGGCAAATGCCTTCATAGAATAAATGTAGCTATGACTGAACAAGATATTGTAATCGAGTGGGGCATCGATAAATTCAATTTCAATGAGAATGGTCTTGCCCCCGAGTTCTACAGGGACATTTTGGAAGAGCCCTTTGGGAGAAGATGGTCGTCCGTCATAAGCTCTTAAGGTAATAGCAGATGGTATGAGTTCTGGGGAACCAAGTTTCTTCCATACAGACTTGGACATGATGCATGTGGATGCACCTTCATCAATGATGCATCGATGAATTGTAATGTTCTGAATTTTAACAAGGATTTGAAAAGAGATGAGAGTGGGGAGGCAAGGTTCTCCACTATCGAGATCAAATGTGATGAGTTGAGTATACGTAGGGTCAAATACCCCCAAGGTAGAAAGTAATGACTTTCATTGAGTGGGACAAGTTTGAAGTACTTCTAAGACTAACATGGCAGCCGGTGATTGTGCCAAGTCATCTACCAAACTATAATTATGAGTTTCCCTAGCTTGAGGGTTGTGGACAATCCTCCATGATGGGATGTGAGGGATGCGAAGAGGTGTTTCTGTGTTAGGGTGAGGGATCATCAAAGGGGGTCTCGTTGGTGTTGGGATTGTTTCTGAGGGAATGGGAGGAGACTCAGAGGGTGCACTATATTGACGACTACGTGTTTGTAGAAGGACTTCTTCCTCACTAGTGAGGAGGATAGTAATATCCATGGGATTGCTTGGATTGAGATATTGTCCCAACTATGGTGGGGTAGGTTGCATGTCCTGTTGGGTGTTCATCACTCCTTGGTGTGGAATGGAGTTTTTCAACATGGATGGGGGTGGTTGTTGCACCTATTGTTGTGGGGCTTGCTGAGGGGCAGGCAGTGCTGGAGGATGTGGTCCATTCACAGAGTCTTTCATCTGTTTAAAATTAGTGATTTAGGGGCAATGATGAGTATAGTGACCGAACTCACCGCAAAGGGAACAGGAGAAGTTGGTTCAAAGGTTATTGTTATTTTTCCCTTGGTGCATGTTATTGTTTCCCCCCTGGGGGTTCTGAGTCCCTTGATTCTGGTTGCCCCCAGTAGGTTAGTTCTGTTGGGGGTGATTTTTTCCTTGGCCTGGGTTGTTATTGTTCCAATTTTTTCCTTTCTTTTTGGCATTATTCGACTTATGGGTTGGGTTTTCCGTATCCATATGTTCAAAATTTTGATATTGTTGAATGGGAGAGGGTTGAACAAAATTAACCCCAGCATGAGGGTGTCCTTGTGGTGGATCCATGGGTTGTGGAGGGCCAGGAAATGGAAAGTATTGATAATGTTGTGGTAATGATCCATAAGGTAGATAGGAAGGCATGGTTCTTTTCCTAGTACTTAGAGTATAAGCTGAGGTAGAGGGAGTACCATAACGTGTTTGGATTGGTAGGCGTGTTGTGAGTGTCAGTGGTGGCCCACTGATGGGTGGAGGAAGGGAAACAGGGTATGGTTGTTGATAAGGGGACAGAGGATAATAAGGGATTCCTCCATTTTCTGGTGGATATTGAGGTGTGCCATACATTGGTGGTTGTTGGGGTTGTGGATTGTGGTGTGTGGTGTTACCAATCAATCTGTCTGTTGAGTGAGACATCCCAGGCTTGTCTTAGACAAATGGCATGGGTCTTGAGATATCAGGAAGTATTGTGTACATGTATCCTGATTGTGAATAGATGAGGTCATATTGTTGAGCCTTACTGATGGCTTATTCTTCTGATTGAGGGAAGGTGGAAGCCACATCTTTACCGAGGAGAGAGACAAGTGATATGAGAAACCAATCAAGACATTGTTGTTTGGTGGTTTCTGCTTTGCACAAACTACATTGTCGACGCCACTCGTGAATGTGATCAGCGATATGTGTGGTTGAGGTTTGTTTAAAAACAGAGAGTAGTTCAAGACCATTGTCATGGCGGATTGGTAATTGGAAGAAGGTAAAAAATGCTTTGGCCAAGGACTCAAAAGTCGCATGGGACCCTGATTTTTCGTCTACATACCACTTAGCTGATGGGCTAGTGAGTGTGCATTGAAATAATCATAGTTGGATGGAATCATCCATGATGCTGTTGGAAGAGCACCATAAGTGGAAAGTCATAACATGGTTGGCAGGATCATCTCCTGCATTTCCTTCAAACTTGGGGATATCTGAAGGTAGTTTGGTAGGCATTATAGGCCATGTGGGGTCATGCAATATAGGATCATTTGTGAGTTTTCTTAGATCTGGTATGTTGAGAGAGGCCAAATATGGCATTTGGAGTGGTGGTGGAGGATTAGTTCCAGCCATGGTGTGAGTGTTTTGTGAACCTGACCCTCGAGGGGGATTAGGTGGGTTTGTACTTCCTCTTTGATAAGAAGTTGCCCCCCCGCTTCTGTGTAAAGGAGAGTGGGTGAGTGTTTGACCTTGGGAAGTGGACCCAAGTAGAGTGGAACCAAGCAAAGATAATCCTAATACAGTGGCACTCACAGGGGTGTGAGAAGGTGGGGCCGGTGAGTTGGCGAGGCTAGGAACTCCTCGTAAAATAGGAGGGAGATTTAGCAAGCATCTAGAACGGTAGGGTTTCTGTGGGTCCCCTATGATGTCTAACTAGCTAAGTGGATGTGTGCAAATGGTGGTGAGAGAAAAATAAATGAACAAGAGATTTTGTTGTAATTTCTGGACCTTCACAATATATTTCAGAATTAGATATAATCAAAAGGGTGTCATACATAAAGAAATTGATAAAGAAACATATATGTGGGTAGGTGGAATTTTTCCACATGGGAGAACAAAGAAAAAAAATGATCGTGTCTTAAAAGACATAACGTCCTTCCTCTCAAATAGCACTGGACCTTCCAATAGTACTCAATAGTGGGATCTAAAGCCACCGGAAGAGGAACTAGTGAAGGATGAAGTAATCATTTATAATGAGGGGTAGAGGGTGCATATCCTAAAAGAGTTGGCGATATTTCCTAATAGCCACACAAAATCTGATTAAGGTGCAATTGAAACCCACAATTGCCACCTGGGTAGATGTCCTAAAATTTGGTCACTAGGTACCTCGGTTAAAGTGCAACATTTAGAATTTTGGCCTCAGAAATGGGTCACGGGATGGATCTCGTCCAAGGGGTGGGTGCCTCAAGGGGGGACACACAGAACAATCGGACCTCGGCCTTCAACCCTTCACAGGTATCTCCCTGCCTTATGGTGTAGGAACACTTGACTTGGAGGATTTTAAAGTTCCCTATTTGTCAACTTCTATTGTTTTTGACGATGTGAGAACCAGATAACGAGGAGTTATTTGGATGCCTATCCTCAAAATTCTACCTAGGCTAAAAAATTATTTTGGCACCTCCCGTGGAGGAAAACGTAGTGAGTTTTTAGAAAATTTTAGATGTGTTTGTGTGAGAGATTGGGGGTGTGAACCAACCTCGTTGAAATTAAATGGGAGTGGATAGTCTTATCAAGAAAAGGGTGGGGCGTTTCAGAATCCCGTTGGAAGAAACTTACTTCAATCACCATGATTTCTGGATAAAACTATGTGAGTGATTGGTGAACTTTGTGTGTGAACAAGTGAAAGTGTGCCAAATTTTTAATAATTTAGGTTTCACCTTGCTGCATGTGGAATTTGCTTGGTCCTTACAAGTGTTGATTACCTAAGTTACTATGTGTCATTGGTACAACCTTGCAGAATTTTAAATTCCCTAGGAAACTAGCATGTGGACATATGGGTCCTTACTATTCCTTTAACTCCCTATTGTGATTTAATCTAATAAATATTTGAAACTATCCTATATTTGTAGCATGTGGTCATGTATGGGCCCATTACAAAACCTTTAAACTTCCCTAGTGAGTTGATCTAAGAAAGTAAATTTCAACACTATCCTATCTTTGTAGCATGTGGGCATGTATGGGCCCTTACAAGTTTAAGGTTTGTTTGAAAAATAAACTAAGAGGAGTCCCGAGGGGGTGTTGTCCTCTCCTAAAGGTTTTGTCTTTTTTAAGGGAGATGAAATTTTCCCTCAACCTCTTTCTGATTCTCAAGATCACTTTGGAGCACGAGAGAAGAGCATACTTAATTATTGATATCCAATTTCTGGTCCCAATGCAAGTTTTATATGTGATTAAAAATGATTCCAACTTATACTCTTAGTCAAAGTAAGCCATCCATGTGGAAAAATGAAAGGAAAAGAGGAAATAATGATTTTAAACCCCCTAAGTGCCTATGTTTTGACTAATTCCTTTAAATGGAGAGGGAACTAAGTGTGGTGTTGGTTACAATGTGCATAAAATCAATTTTAAGGAGGCTAGGGGCCTTCCACAAATCACAAAAAGGCTTACAATGTGTATTTTTCTGCACAGGTGCACGAGTCTTAGAGTAGACAGAGGCACTATGAGCACCAATGTGCGAACTGAAAAATACCTATGGGCATGGGTGCATAGAAGGTGATGAGTAATATAGTGGTTTTGGTACACATGCACACGATGCATGACTATGGGCCGCTAAACCCATGCACACCTGTCACACGATCGTGAAGAAAATTCCAGATGAAATTCCTTTAACTTAGCTTTGAATTCGGCTTCATGTAGGTCAGCTTGGGCTGGTTATGGTACCTACAGGTTAAATAAATAGAAATAAGAGATAAAATAACTCAAATGGGGTAGGAAATTGATACCTTTCCCCAGTGGAGTTGCCAATCTGTAGTGTCTCTTTTGTCACTTGAGTGAGCAAATTAGAGATGCTTACAAGCCCAATTGGGTCAGTTAGGCAAGACAACAGTAAAGGAAAGGGTTAGAAATATAAATCATGCAAGGTAAATAAAAAACTAAACTAATAACAATAAAAGGAATTAAACTAGAGTGCATAAGGACATTAGAACAATAAACAAACAAAACTCATGCCACCAATGGAAAGAATTGTATTAGTGGAAATAAAACACTGAAGAGAAAGTGAGACTTTGGGTCCCCTCTTCCTCCAAGGGAGGGCTCTTGAACCCCCAAGATTGAGCTCTTCTTACAACTTGAAAACTTGAAGGAAATGGTGAAACAATCCCAAGCCAATCCACTCAAGAGGTGATGTGAATGGCTCCGATGAAATACTGTTTGTATGCTCTTGACAAGGAAAGAGGATCCTCCAAGAGAATATAGGCGGCATAACAATACAAATGAATTCCTTGAAAATGTAGTGCACCCATGGCCTCTTTTTACAGCATAACTTTGAGGCATTATTCAACCAACCTTTAGTGTGACCAAGGGGCCATTTAGGGCATCCTTAGCTCTTTGACCAGCCACCTAGCCAGATTTAGCCGATATTTGGATGTAAAATCAACTTGGAAGCTGAACCAAAAGTGGGTGGGAAGCCGACCAATATCATAAATGTGTCGTTCTGAGGTGTGCACGGATTTTAGCATCCACAGTCGTGCCTCGGGCACATGCGCTCTTTTCGGGCATTTTCAACTCGCGCATCTGCGTGCGTGTCCTATATATCTTTAGCACATGCTGATTTTATAACTGGTTGTATAGTTTTGGACCTTTTGGAAATGCATTTTTGGTAATTTTTGGTCCATGGGTGAACTAATAGTTGTTTGAAGATGTTGAATTCCTGTAACCATTGGCGGACGAAATTTTAGTGATAACAATGTGTTTTGAAAAGGAAATATTCCTCTTCTTCAAGTTTAACATCACATTATTGTCAAAGGCCTAATCAATACCCAATAATGCAGGGTATGTATCATATTCATCCATAATCTCAATGACCTCAAAGTCGACCTTTGTTTTCAGTCCTTATATGTTGACTTTTACTTGCTCTAGATTTCCTATTGGGTAGATGTTGTATTGATTGGCCAATCGAAGTTGGAAGGGTGACCATACCAACTTAGGATTACTCATCACCTCCCAATATTTATTTGGAAACATTTTCACATTAGATCCTAGATCTAGCATGACTCCATCCATGTCATAGACACCAAACTCTATTATCATCTTAAATTATTTTCCAGTGCGCTTTTGCTTACTGACCTGACATACATCTCTTTCTAGAAGTGGAGTGGATATGGTAGCCTCCACTCCTTGTTATCATGCAAGTATCTAACATCTGAGTTAACTTACCTGCAACTTCTGGGTCATTTAGTAGGTGTAGACAACAACACAAGAAATAAATTACTTGGCCTTTTAATTCTTCCTTGTGACCCAGTTCATGTAATACTTATGTGCGTTGAAATTATTCCTAGCATTTTTATTCATAGGTTTATTCTCAGTGCATCACAACTCTATCTATATACGAGCCTCCTCTATTGATCGTTGTGTCACATGTTAGACTTCTTCGCACATGCGAGCCTCCTCCAATGATATCTATTTCACGAATTGCAATTCTTCATGTGCATGAGCCTCTTCCAATGACCTTTATGTCACACATTACACTTCTTCATGGATCTAAGCCTCTTTAGTGACCTTTGGTGTTGCCCTATGTAATTATTCTTGGATCCAAACCTATTCAAGTGACTTATGAGTCGTGCGTTGCAACTCATGTTCTCTTTCTTCTTCCATTTCTCTACATGAATCACATAGAAACTACTTCTATTGAGAAGCATAAAACTTTGGAGGGGGATGAGGTGCCCTACTTATCTTTCCTTCCATATTTTGACATGAGCCTTCACCATGCTCGAATATTTCCCATGTTTTTACCCCTATGTGGGTTACTACCCAAACATCTTCCTCCTCATTTTTCTTCCTGTTCTTTTGTGGATATACATGAAACACGTTACGGTTTGTCTTCTTGTCCTCCCACTTGTTCAGTAAGTCGGGAAAATATTTGGTGACATGCTTTGAGCTATAGAAATATGCATAGAGCATGCATGATTTGGTACAAAATTATGAGACATAACCAATCTCACTGCAATATCCTGAGACCACCCCCTCCGCCATATACTTAGTTTTGACCATGCCTATATCCACCCTAGGGACCTCCTTGGTATCCACCTCTTTCTGTTCCACTGCCCTCACCACCTTTTTTTCTCCTCCTATACCTAGAATGCATTGGGGTTATTCTCTTTCATTAACTGCAATGAGTGACAAATATTGACATCATGGCCAAAGGATTTACAAAACTCGCAGAATGGATTGTGAGTCATAGTATAGTACTTTTACAATGTGGGACAATGACGTGACACATGGCCCACTATCTACATATCTCACACCATTTTGACTGTCCAGAGGTAAATGGACATGGCACACCTATTGCCACATAATTTGGAAGGACAGGGAACTCCTCTCGATGATGCCCCTCAGAGTAACATGTGGTACACCATACATTCTCATGCATAACTTTAGTCTTCACCATATCTTGCAAATGCATCATTAGGTTGGATAATTGCAACTGAACCTATGCCAACCAGGCCAATGCATTTGTTCCTCCAGTTGTAGCTTCCAAGCACATCACAATTTCGAGTACCTCTACCTAAGTTTTCACCTTATTCTAGGTGAGAGAGACTCGGATATGGGGGAGTAACCCCACAATGAACCATTCCCTATGTTGCATGTCTTTTATTTGGAATTTCATCCTATCCAACAAGATTTTAAATTTTTGGTCAAGGTCCCAGACGGTTTCTCCTTCCTTCTATTTGATCTCCTTTATCTCTTTGATGCATTGGGATTCTAACTTAGGATTTTGAAACTCCCAAAGTATATCCTACTTAATCTCAGTTAGGGGCTTTGTCTATCTCACTAGCACAATATCCTTATACTTCATATACCACATCAAGTCTCTATCCCTGAACGTGGTCTCCAGCTGTGCAATTTTGGATTCTTCATTTGTAATTCTCTTTACATACCAGATTGCTTCACGGGTAAATTGGTGTTTCTATACATCATCCTTACCCATTTCATGGAACACGTGTAGTCTCAATGTATTGTCTTGATTCTCCATATTCAAACTTGAGCTAGTTTCACTTCTCTAAATTATAGGGGGTTGGCTTGTCCACACCACTATTGCCTACGGTAAAGTATTGATGACTTCACCTTCTTCTTCACTCGTATCTTCACTTCTCTCTTCTTCTTCTCTTTCTTCTACTTGAATCTATTCACTATCTATTGTGTTTTATTCTTGATTAAAAATGAGCAAGGGGGGCTAAGTCGATCTTCTTCTGAAACTTCTCACGAGTTGACCTAGAGAGTTATCTACTTGCAATCATGCAAGACCATATACTATTATAATTTTGTCTCCCCCACCACTAGGGGAGTCTCCATCTTCCTCTTCTTTTATCACACCAACACTCTGCTCCATACCTTCTTATCCTAACTACGCACTACAAATGTGCACTTTGTCTCTCGAGCCAACCTGTGCATTATTAATGCATGCTTTGTCTCCCAGTTTGATCTTAACACTGCCATTTTGCATGCAATATGCCTCTCCAATTAACACATAGCTATTTCATGCACCATCCTCTCTTCTTATTAGTGCACCACTACTCTATGATTCATCTTCTTCAAAGGTTGCAACACTTCGCAAAAGAAACGGGGTATGGAATTCATCACCTAGGTCTATACTAGTATCACTACTGGAATCCCTACTAGACACCATATCCTCTATTCCATGCCTCATTATGAGCCTATCCTCATCTTTTCTCCATGTTGGCACAACATACTCACCCGCACTACTACCTGGTGTAGATTCTTTTCTCTTCATCTTGGACCCGACCCCTTGTAGCACACCCCTAGCTAAGTATTTTTCACCTTTCTCTTCTTCTCTTCATCTTATCTCAACTATTCTTATGTACCTCTCGACTCATTTTCTCCTCTGCTCTTTTGGGTCCATTCCATACCTCACATCATCTCAACAATTTCTAAATCCTCCTCAACGGACCCATTCTCTCTCTTTTCTGACTTTCCCCCATCTTCTTAGAAACCCACCACCCCCCTGTGCTAGAGGAGTTTACTCAACCATTCGATTCAGATCCATGCACATTATCAGTTTCTCCACGACCATCATTTTTATCCAAAGTGGAATTTATTCCAACATTCACCTTTTCGGTCCTTCTGCAAACTTTATTTTAGCCTCGCTAAAAGAATCGATGTATTCCACAACAAATTCAACAATTTATCCTTATTTTACTCGAGAAAACCAAAATTCAATAGCTCGATTCCACTTGTTATCTAGCACTTTCAGTTCTTCAACCTTGGCTTAATCCCAAGCCACTGGCTCCATTGAACACAACGGAGAATTGGTAGCAGCTTTCCTTTTTAGTTGTTCATGCAACAAACAAGGAAATTCAACAAAGAAAATCTCATGCATATACCTATCTTTCCATTGCTTTGCATTCACTCTCAATCCATGATTCTCTTGTAGGGAAAAATCATGTTCTTTTTCCACTACCCAGTCTTTAATTTCCTCCTTAGTGGGATGTCACCTCATTTCTTACCTTCATTGTTCCTGACAAGACTTTCAAGTCCCAACAATGGAATCATTTGTTGGAAGTTTTGATCCACACTTTTGTGCATCCTTCTTAATGTTGGGAATTTTATACCCAGGGTTCGTCCATAGTTGTCCAACAAAAACCCTAGAGAACTGACATATCAATCATTTTCCAAGGCTGAGGAAGGTGTTACCCAATATGTAGAGAGGATTATAGAGACCATAAGGTCTTATGAAAGGGATGAGGTCTAAACACATGGGAATTTATCAAGATTGGCATCCATGTAGCTCATATCTTACGGATTATCATGAGTAAGCATTCAAATAATACATGCACATATTCAAATCATATATAATAGGCACAGAATGGATCATACTGTCACATATTTATTACAAGAGCCATTCTATCACAATAGAGATATACATTGCATAGGATAGATACATATGTCAACCATAGAACTTCATATCTTCTCTATATAAATCCTCGAAACTACAACATGTTGCACAATGCACTTTTTCTCAACACTCAAACATACACAAACACCGAAATATATTAAAATCCTTGCAACATTACAACAGGATCAAAGAGAGCTCGATACTGAAGACTCAATGAATCTCTTTTCCTCAATATCTAACTAGTCTAACCAGCTAGCCTTGTTTCTCATATTAGTGCTTCCTTTTATAGCTTTCACTACTGGGGAGTGTTGTCTCTTTCTGCTCTTCTCCGCTCGTTTTCCTGACCAAACTTCCTCGCACTCTTTTGGTGACTTCCATCACTCCATGTAGACTTTTTGTATCAATGGAAATCTTAACTTCCTATCCAGCTCATCCTTTGGTCGTCACACATCCTTGTATGTTGTTGGCAGTAATTTTTCGGGGAGATTTCCCAATGATTCCTTTCTTGATTACGGTAGGCATCTTTTTTGTTTCCAGCACAACTGGAAAAACTTGATCTGACATGCACTTTAATTCATTCCTCTTGCATTTTCTTAGGTACATGTAAAACTATGGAATGAGTGTGCACAACTTCGTTTGTGCACGCGTGAAAAATTGAACCCAAAACTTTGGGTGCCAACACCTACCCATAAGTAAGAGAGACATTTCTCATGGCTCATAGCCTCAACAATATTGACTCATGAAGAGTGAAACATGTAAGAATAAAAATTTGAACTCGAGTGAGGAGGATAAACTTTTTCTCCCCTAACCACCCAAGCTAGAACCAATTGACAATAATAAATTGTTATTAACGAAATCCTTTAATTTTATTAATTAAAAAATTATTAAAAAATCTTTTAAATCTTTTATAAAATAAACCATACATGCAAAATCATCTTGAAGAATGGTAATAATTAAGAAACACTACAAATGGCTATAACACTAGTTTATGTCAAGTGAAGAAGACTGCAATTTGCAGAACTTGATGTGAACATTCATAAGCTAACCTCCAAGAAAACAATCAATGGGTCTCAATAATTTGGTGGAATATCTCCATATAAATACCAAGAAATATATAAAGATCATCCCATAGAAAAAGTATGGATATAATTAGGGAGAAACTACAAGAATTTAAGATTATACACAAAATATACCCAACATGAGATTCCATAATTTTCCCAACATGATTTCTACTCTACAATATGCGTGCAATATAAAAACTGCAAGCAAAATAAAACCTTTATTGGCTTAGCTTCTATATCCCATAGCTACCCTCCTGGTCAACCAAAAATGAAAAAATATGTATACCTCACTCTAATTCTTACATTCAATCCATCCATTCTTTAATTATAATAATAAGTATGAGTCATTATATATCTATAGAAAACAAGGATGATTTTAGGGGCTAAATTCGGTCATGGGATAATTTTCCAAGGTTTTTCCCAAAGCAATATTCATTATTCTAAAAATGATTCGCCCAAATTCTATAGGATAAAATTATTTTACCTTAAAAATCGCCAAAATTTTATACAAACTATATAAAGTCCTTAGAAATTTGAATATTTTTACAAAAACATCACCAAACATTTTGTAGTTGGCATATGAAGGATTAGGAATATTCACCAAGGTTTCTACATTTAAAATAAATTTCCATCCTTAAAATCATCCCTGATAGAAAGACAAAGAATAATATGGCCTCCACTTTTGATTTATTTTCTTCTTCAATTTTCACCCGAGTTTTCTCGTCTTCTACTACTACATTATTTGTCATTTTCTCTTCTTCCTAGATTTCAAACTTAGTTACCTCCTTGACCTTATCTCTAGATAAAATGAAGGTTCTTAACATGTATAATAGAGATGGTTTTCTTCTAAAATATTTGTCGGTTCAATTGTTTTAGAACATTCCAGAAGTAACAACAATAGTCATGATCATCACATTCAACTATATGAATAACATAATGAGATTGAACCAATTAATCATAAAACCCCACATCTAAGGTAGAACTTCCATAACTCTCCCCAACATTATTTCTACTCTGCAATATACAAACTGCAAGTAAAAGAAAACATTTCTTGGCTTGTCTTCCAAATCCCATAGCTCCCCTCCTAGTCAACCAAAAATGATTTTTTTTTGTATGGATCATTTTAATCCCGACATTTAATCCATCCAGTCATGAGTTATAATAACAACTATAAGCCATTATATCTCCATAAAATGATCAATAATGATATTTATATCATCCCACATAAAATGATCAATAATGATATTGATATCATCCCACATAAAAAGGATGTATACAACTAGGAAGGGGACAAGAATGATGAAGGGGAAAGATAAAGGAAGGTGGTGGTGGTGGGGATAAGAGGGATGGTGGTATGGAGAAGAAGGATGGTGGAGAAAATAAAGGGGGCAGGGGTGATGATAATAAGGGTAGTGGATCCAAAAAAGATCTGGAGAAGGCTAAGAACAACTCAAAACTCACAGAGGCAATTCAGGATGCTCGGAATGGCTTCAGCAGACAGAGAAAGAGAAAAACTTCAAAGTTCCCAAAACTCAATGAAAATGACATGATCGCAAAGAGTGCGTTGCAAGATTTATAATGGTGCAAACAACTCGTCAAACATAGTTATGGATTGAAAGATATTCACAGCCAAAGTTTGTTCAACCTAGCCCAGTCATCATGGGATGAGTCAGCATCTGTACAGATGATGTTAGCATCCGTACAACACATGTGGCAGGAGAAGGAAGGTGAAATGTGTCATGCTGATGTCAGCATAGTGATGTGGAATCACCAGAGGTTTCCACGTGTCACCCAGTTTTGGAATTTTCGAGCCAATCCATGGACCAATCGGATCGTACCACGTGGTATTTTGTACAGTCCGTACACTGACATGGCATGACGATGTGGCGTGCTGACATGGCATGATGAATTGGAAGGGGACAACATGGCCTAGTGAGAGGCCTCCACATGGACCAATCAGAGGCTACCATGTGGCAAGTGGGAAATGCTCAATGACAGTCTGTGAGAAAAATTTGAAAACAAATATAGTTTGGCAGGTCCGCCAAATTTGGCAGAACATGCCAAACTTAGCCACGGTTTAAAATGTTGGGATATGGATTAGCGCAACCACTAAACTAGCGGAACAAACCATGCTATATATATATATATATTACAACCACATAAAACCCAAAATGGGGAGGCCCGCAGGTTTGACCCTAGGACCTCCTCAACCATATGCGCCTTAATAAATCTGCCCAAACCAACAGGCCATGGACCTTACATTGTAACCAACACCGCAAAGAATACTTAAAAGGTTAATCTACCCAGCTAGTGGGAGGAGGCACACATGTGGTATGACCGCTTGGGCACAAAAATCTATGCAATCGAGTCATTAATGTAGGTTGCAGAGTGGCACAAAAATCGAGACAAATTTATTCTTGGGCCTGGGAGTGCCATAGTCAAATCGAGGTGTGAACACAGTCATTTTTGGGTAATTTGACGCCATGAATTCAGTGGTGTTGTCTGTTTTCTGATCTGAGCATTATTTCTACAGCTTGATTTCATAATGAGGTATATTTATGTATTTTTGCAAATTCTTTTGTTGAGTTAATGAAAGAGCCTACCCATTTGAGAGAAGGACCTAGAGACATAGTCCATCAGGGACGAACTCCATTATCAATTTTTTTGTTCATATTTTATGCTTATGTCTCTTCATTTTTTATCTTTTCCTTCTTTAATGGTGCACTTTAATTTATGCTCATTTAATGTAATTCTTTATAAGTCACTCAATGAAAATATCCTGGATCATGTTGGTATCAGAGCAATCGTCTTTGACTTGAATTGTTGAGTGTGAATTCTTACTAGGGCTAAGCATAAGCAGGGTGAAGGAACTCTTAAGACTTTTAATCCCGAAGTTGGTCATGCATCCCGAAGGAAGAAAATGGCAGAAGAGGACAAGCGTGATGAACAGGAGAAAAACTTTCATATGGTATTTTATCGCATGTCATAAATGGTCGAACTAATGTATGGAGATTACGAGAAGAGGATGAAGAAGAAAGGGAAGAAAAAGGAATCACATGCATATTATGATGCTTTGGTAAACCAAGGGGCTGGAGGATATCCTCCTGAGCCTTTCTTCACCTTCAAGTTCTAGTTCTTCTTCCTCTGGGAATTCTCATCATTCTAGCCATAAAGTCTCTTTTAAGAAACTGTTATTAAATCTTGATGTAAAATTTGCTTTACCTATATTTAATGGAGATGCTAATCTTGAAAATCTAGATAATTGGATCTAATGTTGAAATGCATTGTCGTGTTCATCATATTGATGAAGAAGAAGTTAAAGTGCAACTAGCTTCTCTTCGGTTGGAAGGCACCGCTCTCGTATGGTGGGAGAGCAAGCTTCAGGATAGAAGTAAGTGTGGTAATATTATTTCCTCATGGTTGGAATTTAAATCAGTGATAAGGAAGCAATTTTATCCATTAGGGTATTTACATAAAGCAATGATGGAATGGAAAACTTTAAGGAAAAGTAAAGGTCAAACTGTACAAAGTTTCACAGAAGAATTTAGGAAGAAAGCTCTTTCATTGAACATTCCTTTGGATTCTTATGAAACTTTAATGAAGTATGTTGTCTCACTTCATAGTTGTATACGTCATACTTTGCTCTTGTTTAACCCCACTATTCTTGATGAAGTTTGTGTGCAATCCACTCACCTTGAGAACAGGGAGAAGCATGTTCAAGAAGATGCCACGAAGAAAAATTCCAATCTCCCACATAAAGATTTTAAGAAGTTTAAAAGGAAGGACAAGAAGACCGCCACAGTGACGAGAAAAGGAGGAAATCCATTTTGCACTCATTGCAAGAAAAGAGGTCATGATGAAGAACTTCATTGGAAATTGCATCCAGAAAAGAAACCAAAACAGTTCAATGGAAAGGGGAAGACAAAAACTATTGCTATAGTGCAACAAGATCTTGGTTCCAATTCAGGATATGAAGGAAAGATCACAACGGTTGGAGTACAAGGTAAAGATTCCCTTCATGCTAGTTCAAGTTCCAATAATGAATCTCATGATGATGAACGAAAGAGGAATGAATTATTTCACATAATAGTTGTATCTAAACACACTAAGATAGATACATTATTTGATTTGGGGTCCCAAGTAAACTTAATATCTTAAGCACTTTTCAAGAATATGGGTCTTGAAACAAAACCACATATGAATGTTTATCCTCTTGGTTGGGTATGTAATAAAAAAAAACTTAATGTCACCAAACAATGTAGGGTCAGATTTGCTATAGCTTCAAAGTTGATTGATGAAGTGGATCTTGATGTTGTACCACTTGATATATGTGGCATAGTCTTGGAAAGTCCTTATCTTTATGATAGAAAAGCAGTCTTCTTTTGTCATGAGAACAAATACCACCTTACTAAAGAAGGAGTGGAATATATTTTCAGATCTCACATCATGAGGGTAAATACAACACTTGTTAGTGCAGGGAAAATGAAAAGATTCATAAACACTAATAAGAGATATGTACTCATGGTCGTAAGAGAGAAATATTTCAGGACATCTGATGCTTTCCAAGGATCTAATCTATCTCATAAAAAGGAATTAATTGATATTGTTTCTAAGTATGATGATGTTTTTCAGGAACCAGATGGATTACCTCCTAAGAGGGAAATCCAACATGAGATACATCTTCAGTAGGATTATCCTCTTCCTAATGTGGGCATGTACATGATGTTAGTTGTGGAGATGAAAAGGATCAAGAAGAAGGTACATGGATTATTGTATCAAGGGATCATTAGGACCAATCCATCTTCTTGTAGTTCTCTAATCATGATAGTGCCAAATAAAGAAGGCACATGGCGAATGTGTGTCAATTATCGGGCCTTAAATAAAATCATGGTGAAAAATTGATACCCTCTTCCTTGTATAGATGATTTACTTGATCAGTTAAAGAATGTTGTTTATTTCACTAAGTTGGATTTGCACAGTGGATATCATCAAATCGAGGTCGCGGAATAGGATGCATGGAAAACTTCCTTTAAAACCAAACAAGGATTGTTTGAGTGGTTAGTTATGCCATTTGATCTTTGTAATGCTCTAACAACTTTCATGCATGTGATGAATGATGTATTCAGGCCTTTTCTAGATGACTTTGTGATTGTATAGTTAGATGACATTATTATTTTTAGCGGGACTTGGGATGAACATGTGAGGCATGTAAATCAATTATTGGATACTTTGCAAAGGGAAAATTTGTATTTAAAATTTTCTAAATGTGAATTTGGAAAGACTACACTTCTGTACTTAGCTCATATTGTAGGAGGAGGACAATTAAAAATTGATCCTTCCAAAATTAATGTAATTGTAAATTGGCATGAGCCAAAAAGTGTAACCAAAGTACAAAGATTCTTAGGTGCAGTCCAGTATTGGAGGAGTTTCATTTCCAACTTCTCCTTTATAGAATCTCCTTTGCATGCCTTAACCAGTGTGAAAAACACTTTTCAGTGGGAATGAAAGTAGCAAAAAGATTTCGACACTTTGAAGGAGAATATTAGTACCGCAACAACATTAACACTGTTGAATATTCAACGACCTTTTGAGATCGATACTGATGCCAATGGATATTCCATGGGTACAATATTGATGCAATATTGTAATCCTATCTGTTACCACTCTGAAACTTTTAACTAAGTTGTTGTTAACTATCCTACATACGATAAAGAGTTGTATGCATTAGTCCAAAGCGTAAAGAAATGGAAGCACTACCTGTTAGGGAAGGAAAAAATCATACATACAGATCACCAACCCTTACAGTATCTCCAAACACAGACCAAATTGCAACAATCTTGATACTACATATGGATGGGTTTTCTACAAAAAATTAATTTGGTAATCAAGTACAAAAAGGGTACAAATAATAAGGTGGACGATATGATTTCTAGACCTCATATTGTTGCTTCTATTGTTTTGAAGAATACTTATTTATCTCATGATATCTATGTATAACAATATGCCATCAATGAAGATTTTAAAGAAGTATATGAGAAGCTAACCCTTGGTGCACAGGTAGAGAACTATTTTCTACAGGGAAAACTACTCTACCATCTTGGAAAGCTATGTATTCCTACAAGTGAATGAATCCATGTAATACAAGAGGCTCACACTTCTCTTTTGTCTGGGAATTTTGGGGTAGGAAAAACTATGGCTCATTTGCAAAGGTTTTGTTACTGGCCTCAAATGAAATCAATCGTAACTAACTATGTAAAGGGGTGTGTGATGTGTTCTACTTGTAATCCCACTAATAGAAAACCGGGGCTATACTCACCACTTCATGTTCCATCCCATCCATGGGAAAGTATCTCCATGGATTTTGTAGGGAGTTTACCAATGACCAAAGGGGGTCATGACTATTTATATGTTGTAGTGGATAGATTCAGCAAGATGTGTATCTTGATTCCATGTAAAAATAAGATCATTGCTGAGCAGACTGCTAATCTCTTCTTTCAGTATGTTTGGGTTCACTTTCGGTTACCCACATCCATTGTCCCAGATCGAGATACTCGACTCCTTGGGGACTTTTGGACTAGCTTGTGGAGGATGATGGACACCAAATTGAAGAGGAGCACTTCTTTCCATTCACGGACTGACGAACAGACAAAGGTGGTAAATCGAACAATGGTACTTTTTCTTCGAGGCTACTGCAACAAGCATCCCAAGTTATGGGATGAATAGATACCATATGTACAACATGATTACAACCGAGCTTTACATTCATCCACTCAGATTTCATTTTTTGAGACATGTCTTGGGTACCTACCCAAGGTTCCTTTGGACTTGATGTATGGGAGAGATGCCAATGTGAATGAAGAATGAATAGAGGACAGAGCCCGCAAGTTCATCTAGAGGATTCGATAGATACACCTAGTAGTCAGGGAATGGTTGGAGAAAATTCAAGAACAATATAAATCCTGGATAATAAGCACAGGTTTGATCATCAGTTCCAGGTCGGAGACTAGGTATGGCTTCACATCAGCAAGGAGAGATTGAATGGTGAAGGAAAGTAAATCATGCCCATTCGTTATGGACCCTTCACTATCTTGGAGAAAAGTGGTACCAATGCTTTTCTTCTGGATCTTCCAACTTACATGTAGATTTACTAAGTTGTGAACGTTCAGAATGTGAAAATGTTTTAGCCTCCCATGATCATGGATCAATATGAGGAAGTTTCAATACCTTCAATTGATGAGTTTTCACCTGAGTACTTGGATGAGTTACTGAAAGATATCATCCTGGGTAGGAGGACGAGGACTTCACGCAGGGGTGATGTTGATTATATTCGGGTAGGCTTAAAGGGAACACATCCAAGAAAGGCAAAGTGGATAGAGAAGGACAAAGTGAGGGGACTCTTCCGTCACTTACTTGTTGATTAATGAAATCTTTTGGTGCTCCAAAAAGCTCTCAGTGGGAAGGTGTGATCCAAAAAGGATCCAGAGAAGGCTAAGAACAACTCAGAACTCACAGAGGAAATTTAGGACACTCATAATGGCTTCAACAGACAGAGAAAGGGAAAAAATTCAAAGTTCCCAAAACTCAATGAAAATGAAACCATCGTGAATAACGCTTTGCAAGATTTCTAATGGTGCAAACGTCTCATCAAATGGAGTTACAAATTGAAAGATATTTGCGGTCAAAGTTTGGTCAACCTATCCCAGTCACCAGAGGATGAGTCAACATCTATACTACTGATGTCAGCATATATATGGATGATTTCAACATCCATACATCACACGTGGTGACATGGCAGCACCAGAGGTTGCCACATGTCACCCAGTTTTGGCATTTTTGGGTCGATCCATGGACCAATCGGATCATGCCACGTGGCAGTCCATACATTACATACGTTGATGTGGAATGAAGACATGGCATGATGATGTGGCATGGTGACTTGGCAGGGGACAACGTGGCCTAGTAAGAGGTTGCCACATGGCCCAATCAGAGGCTGCCACGTGGCAGGCGAGAAATGCTCAATGACAATTCGTGAGAAATATTTGAAAAAAAATATAGTTTGGCCCCCAGGTTTGACCCCGAGACCTCCTCCACCATATGCGCCTTAATAAATCTACCCAAATCAACAAGACATGAGCCTAACATTGTAACCAATGTTGCAAAGAATACTTAAAAGGTAAATTTGCCCAGCCAGTGGGAGGAGGCGCGCGTGCGGTATGGTTTCTTGGGCATGAAAATATATACAGTCCAATAATTAATGTAGGTTGCAGAGTGGAATGGAAACCGAGATGAATTTATTCTTGGGCTTGGGAGTGCCAGAGTTGGATCGATGCGTGGAGATAGTCATTTTTGGGTAATTCGACGCCACGAATTTAGTGGTGTTGTATGTTTTTTGATCTAAGCATTATTTATGTAGCTTGATTTCAGAATGAGGTATATTTATGTGTTGGCCCTTAACCAAGTTTTGAGAATCCTTGTTCATGATTGACCTATTTTGGGACTTTGACAGGCTATCGAAAGAAGAGCGCAATTTGAAGCGGAGATCGTGGGATCCCGGCCCCTTGTTTAGGTATTTTTGGGTTTTGGGCAATGTAACAGGTATGGGGATGTTGACCCATGGGTTTACCCATGTTTAGGCCCTTTTGTAATGTATAAATAGAAGTCTAGGCAATGTAAGAGGGAATATACCTAGAGGAGAGGTTTTTGGTACCTTGCTAAGTGCTAAGTATAAATTGTAAATGCTTCGTGCATGCTATGTCAAGAACTTGCAGAGCTAAGTGCAAGTGTGTTAAGAACCAAACATCAATATAGCATAGAAAAACCTCAGGAAAAGTACTCAACACCTTGAAAAATAGATAATTTCAGATAATAAGCCTCTTCGAGGGGGCAAACTCATTTTACCCCACTTAAATGTTCAAGTACAAGATGATTTAAAATGAAAATGTTTCCTTGGTATATATAGGAGACTAGGAGGTATAATTACAACTATTGGCCTAAAGCCGACATAAATAAAATAACATTACTAATATAATATGCCCCAATTAAGGGGTAATGAGCCAAT
>JZKD02S1160181.1:128752-143448 GCA_000966675.3 Picea glauca | reverse complement strand
TGTATGTGGCACATTATGGAGATCAAATAATTGCTCCATCTGAAGTATCCATGTGATTGGGTCCTTGCCATCAAACTTCCTCATATCAATCTAAGGAACGTGGTTGGTCTTCAAATCAAAGTTGGAGTTTCTCCATTCTTGATTCACCTTCCTTGTGTCCTCATCATGAATTTCATGGGATACATTTTCACTTTCATGTGTCTTCTCTGTTACGAAATTTTTCAATACTTCCATGATCTCCCCTTTTAAACCATCCATCTTAGTATCCAACTTAGCTTCCATTGAATCCATCATCTCTTGTAGTTCATCTTTTGTTACTATCTTCTTTTGTAAATCATTTATGTCCCTATGAATTTCTTCACCTTCATCAAGAGTTCAAGTAGGATTTTCTGGAGGCTTAGTTGGTGTAGAAGTTCCCTTTTTGGGTGGCATGTTGGCCAAGTATCACTTTTGAACCTTGATTTTTAGGTGGTTCTACTAGAAAATATTTCTTCTGTTGTATATTCCAAGTTTCGGCCTTTCTAGGCATGAAACTTTCTTTTATGTAGTTCTCTAATATTTCTTCTCTACAATGCCACAGGTCTGATCAAAATTGGATGTGCCAAGTAAAATTTACGGTAACTTCCCCACAACTTGCCGATTTTTGGCCTTTCCAAAAGATCTCACTTGTATAGCATGCCCTGCCCAAAATAATTGATATAAAATTCTGAAACTCAAACCAAAAATACTACCAACTATCCATGATCCAATGAAACCAGTCCCACTCAATTTGGATACTCTATGAAGAAGTTATGATTGTTTTACCTGGAACACCTTCTTGCGACTAGTCAAATACCCTATCTTACACAAGGTGTATCTACAAATTTAAGATGACCCAGAAGTGGAACTTTCTAACAAAGATAAATTTCTAATTTCTATAAATATCCTCCATATTTTAGGGCTTGAAACATTACATAAATTTTTTTATAGCGAAAATTCCTCAATGACTCAGTTCAGGATGATTCTAGAACCCTATCTTGTATAGGCTTTATCTCCGAAATTATAAGGCATCAGGAGCTGAATTTTGAACCCAACGTACCCTGATCTGTATACTAAATATCATCCAAGCCGTTCCTTCTGAAACATTGTAGAAAAAAGGTTATAGTAAAAATTCCAAGGTGTCTCAGATGTAGCAGCGAAACATCAATACCTTGAGCTCTGATACCATATGTTAAGAACCAAACATCAATATAGCATAGAAAAACCTCAGGAAAAGTACTCAATGCTTTGAAAAGGAGATAATTTCATATAATAAGCCTCTTCAAGGGGGCAACCTCCTTTTACCCCACTTAAATGTTCAAGTACAAGATGATTCAAAATGAAAATGTCTCCTTTGTATATATAGGAGACTAGGAGGTATAATTACAACTAATGGCCTAAAGATGACATAAATAAAATAAAATTACTAATATAATATGCCCCAATTAAGGGGTAATGAGCCAATATCAGGGCTTAACAAAGTGATTGTAAGAGACTATGAAAAGGCTTTATGTTGTAACTCGGGGAAAGAGGATCTAGCGAAGTGTGCGCAGATCTCCTGTCCTATGCGGAGTAAGATCTCATGGCTCTGTGCATGTAGAAGATTGAAAAAAGGCAATAAAAGAGCATAAGAATTGGTGGGCATAGCCCCAGGCTGGGGGTGAACCATGTATATCCTGTGTTATGGTTGCTTTGTACATTATGGTTGTTTCATTGTTCATATGATTAATTCCTAGTGCACTGATATATTTTAGATGAATTTGATATGATAGCTTAGTTCCTAATGATGTGAATAAGATGCTAGATCTGATCTGTGTTAATATGATTAGTTCTTGAATATATTGGATCTGTGTGAATACTATGCTGATCTGTTGTTAGGGTTATCTGTGTTGTAAACTAAGGCTGAATATTAATGAGCTATAACTAATAAGGTGTTACAATCACAGATCTGTGTCCCAACTAAGGTTGCAGATATCTGAGTCATGCAACCACCCCTACCTCCACCTCAGGTGAGACTTCATCTTTTTCACAGGTGTTGACGAAAGGGCCGGTATTTAGGGTTTTGTTGGTGCATTGTTGAAGCGTTGAACCCTGGGTCTACCCCTGTGCCAACAAATGGTTCTGTTGCTGAGACCTGAAACTGTGATTGCTGGGAACTGAAGACAAGAGAAATATATGTGCATAGATCTATTGCCCTAATGCACAGTATTCTACTTGACTTGTGAAGCTCTGTGCTAAGAAGAGAAGTCAGATCTGAAAAAAATAGGTAAGATCTTAAATCTTTGTGCTTTGATAAAGGTAAGAACAGTGAAAATTTTTGATTGAAAAGGTAAGATAAGTAGAAATTTTTGTTTCAAAAGTATGGATCTAGGCGTGTTTGATAAATTTTATCCTAGCTTGAAAACTAGGGCACAACTAGAAGAAAGAAGATTTGATATGAGTAGATCTGATAAGAATAGTGAAAGATATGTTATTCCTATGCATAGAAATAATGTTTGGACTAACAAATGGATCCAGGACCCTAGAAAGAATTTTTTGCAAGTTAGCTACTATGATCCTAGTGCGTGGTACAGGAAAGGTTGGGGATCATTTCAAAGAAAAACAATATTAACCCTTTGTTATAATTGCGGAAGACTGGGACATCTTGCTAAGGAATGCCCTGGTAGAAGACCTAGTTGTCTTTGTTTTAAAGCTATGGATCATGAAGTTTTGGATTTCCCTAGAATGATTGCTAAGCTTGAAAAAATGAATATAAGACAAGAAAACCCTGAGGAAGGTCAAGAAACTGAGACCATGACAGAACCCCATAAAGAATCAGAGAATGTATTGCTACAAATGAAAGAAAACCTAAATGATCACATAAATATCAACTTATCATAGATCTTCAAAGAAAAGGAGTGCATAGAAACAAGACTAGGAAACTTCGACATTGACTGTGTTCTGGATGAAGAAACACAGGTGAATATCATGACAGAAAGAACTTGCGAAATTTTAGGAAAGCCTGTTATGATTCCTTCATTGGGAGGAATAGGATTATTTAGAGGGAAGTTGATAACCCTATGTGGAAGACTCACCCAAATATCTATGAGTGCTTATGGAACTTCGACAAAGGAAGATTTTGAGGTTATTAAATTTATTGAGAACAATGCCCCATTTGCTATATTACTAGGAAAAACTTAGATTGAGAAGGATCAAGCCAAAAGAAAAGAAGATGAAGTCTTAGAATAGAAGAAGTAAGAATTAAAATATTTCATGACTAGGAGGATAGCACACTTTATTGAAGAACAGGAAAATAGATCGAAGTTGTTTAGAACCAGAAACTTGGATGTTGAAGTTGAAAGAAAACAAGAAGACTCACAGAAGAGTGGAGAACCTACCCCAGACAGAGAACAAGTATTACTCTCTAAACCTATGAAAGAATCTCAACAACGCGAAATGCCAAAAGGAGATAGGAATCAGAATGGAAAGGGGAATATCGAGAAGAACATTACAGGGAGGAAGGCTAGAAAGCTCAGTAAGAGAAGAGAAAAGATAGAAAAGTTGTGGAATGTTCCAAAGGGGACTTCGCAGAAGGAAGGTTTGCACAACTAGAACTTCGTCGAGATATCATAACAATGCAACATGGCACTTCGCCATGGCTAAGAAATATATCCGTTGAAAGAATTATGACCATTAGACCGATGGCCTGAATGATTAGAACAACAGTTATGGCCAGAAATCTCGCCATCAGATCGTTGGGACTGCACAACAACAGACAGAACCACATTGATGAAGACCTCTTGTCTGTTGGAGAGATATGTTACGTCGTTGTCTAATTATTGCGTTGACTGTTGCATCGAAAACACTTTTGAGAATTGTATCCAAGCCAACTCATTTCTACCGCATTGTGCTTATTGAGATCGACACATGTTCTATTTCTTTGAGAACTCATTCATCCACCTGAGTTATCTGATATGAGCGAGCATGTCGAACGAACTCAACTCCATAGAGAAATTGGTTGAAGAAGTTCTCATCGATCTAATGGACGAAAAATTAATGTTTGTAGGTATTCAAGATTCCTCAATGAGAGGACTGCAAGCCTCTCCATCGACTGCTCACAGATCTGGACCATCCCGACCTGCAACCGAGAAAAGAACCAAGCATCGATATGACTTGGCAAATGTGAATTTAATCTCAACTATCCTACTCGACTACATCCCTCCTTTGACTGGCATGGTGAGTGATGCAAGAGCATCGCCAACATCAAGTGAGCCAGCACGGAGACAACGGACAACAGGACAAGCCCAACACAAAATTTGAATTTCTCTTGGATTTGATGCACGAACATAATAAAGGCAATTTAATGAAGAGCACTTGTAAAATGTAAATGGACCTTGAGAGATTTTCTCTTGTCCTTAGTAGGTAGAAGGAATTTAAAGTAGCTAATGCAAGTAGGTAGAATTGAATGTGTAGATTAGACAGTTTTAGAGCGCAAGAGGGAAATGGGATATAGACACCCTCATTGCATATTGTAAAATTAATTGAGGAGAGCATAGAGGAGAAGTAGCATTGTTGGGTAGAGAAAGAGCATGCAGAGTGATGTGTAAGAACACCCATGTACCGATATTTGGATTAATAGAAAGATTTGATTCAAATTCATGGTTTCGTGTTTGTTCTCTATGTATTGATGTTGGGTGATATGCTCATGAATGTTTGCTTCCTGTTATACATTTGTTTTATATGCTGTGTATATGATTTCATGTTTTGAGGTTGAAGTCTGAAAGGAAGAAGGAATGAGTTTCAATTGTTTCTCTATCTGAAAAAGGATTCCTGCAAGGAGTGCAGTCAAATTATCCGCAAGGATTGCATCGACAAAGGGTTCATATAGGGTAGCTTTTGTTCTCGTTCATTCAGAAGTGCAGTTAGGCATAAGAGTCGTGCAAGGAGTGCGCAGGCCAAGTAAAGTCTCAGAGTTGTGAACCTGAGCAAAGTGTTGAGAGACTGCTACTGCAGGTGTGCGTAGGGTCGAAGGAAATTCAGTACTTGGAAGTGTCTGAAGGTTGCCGCAAGGAGTGCGCGCAAGAGTCTTCTCTAAGACTCGAAGTTATAAGGAAGCTCAGGAAGGATAAAGCCTTATAACCACTGAAAGGGGCACAAAAGTTGTACCTAGAAGAAATTAGGAAGGCGTCGTAAGTTTGGGCCAGAGGAGGACGAGCTCTCAGAGAAAGAGACGGACGGTCGGAATTCTTTAAGGAGGATTCATGAAATCATGTGAGTCGTTAGATCTCAAGAAGGAGCAGGGGAGATACGACGAGTATTCCCTAAAGGTTCAATGCTCAGGAGGGGCAGGACCGTAGATCCGAGCCATAAGGGTCGTCGGATTTACACGTGGATTTCCATATTGGGGTTTCGTAGGTTGAAGTCCCGTAAACTTGGCAATAGGAATCGTGATATCACGAAACGCGAAATCTCGAAAGCTAAGAGAACGACGTGGGGCCACAAAAGTCAGCAAGGTGGACAGGTGGCATGCTATTTCGGAGTTTCGTGGGGTAAAGTTCTGAACACATTGCATCAGGATTCGTGATATTGTGAAGTTCGAAGTCCCGACAGAAGTGAGTGGCGTTGAAAAGTCAAAGCTTGCGAGAGTATCGGAGTTTCGACAAATCGGGATTCGGGAGTCGGGGAGACAAGTTTCTCGACATCATGATCGTCGAAATCGCGATAGGGAAAATCCCAAAAGGAAAAGGGAAAGGTCAGCGCTGACTGTTTCAGGTTTCAGGGATTTGAGAGACCAATGCTTGAACATTGGATTTGGGAAGTTGCGAAGTCCAATCTCCCAAGTGTAAAGAGGGGATCCCATAAGAGTTTGTTGTGGGTGCAGATTTCCCGATAGGGAAATAGAAGAACCATTTAGATTTCTTCGGGCCAGTGGTATAGGAAAGATCCTGTGTTGACGTGGACCTTCCAACCTATGGGTTGTGGAGGGGGCATGCATCGACATCAATTGGTATCAGAGCACAAAAAGGTTCTTTTCTTTCTGTAGCAGAGGAGGAGAATTCACCATGCCACCAAGGAGAAGGGACATGCAAACACCCGATCCACCAGAGGAGAGGGAAATGCCGAGAAGAAGAGGCAGGTAGATGATTGATCCAGCCATGGAGAGAGAGATGCGTGATCTATGAGCCAGACTCGAAGACATGGAGACAACACAAAGATGCACAGTTAGTGCAGGGGATCTTAGTGATTCCGAGAGTGAATTTGAGGCTGAACATTAATAAGAAGTTGTAGTTGAAGATGCATCAAATGAACATTTGATCAGAGCTATTGCAAGAATGGGTGCAAGAGAAAAGATGGACATTCCAGTTTATGAGGGAAATCTGAATGCAGAGGAGCTTCTAGACTGGATTAGAGCTCTAGACACATACTTTGATTACAAAGATGTCGAAGAGGACAAGAAGGTCAAGCATCCTGTCACAAGGTTGAAAGGACATGCAACATTGTGGTGGGATGAACTACAAGCTGATAGAGACTGCAAAGGCAAGCAGAAGATCAAAAGCTGGGATAGGATGATCGCGAAGCTGAAGGCGAAATTCATCCCCAGGGATTACCAAGTTACTCTGTTCAGGAGGATGCAGAACCTGAGACAGACGCTGATGACAATGAAAGAATACAGTGAAGAATTCTACAAGCTGAACATCAGGGCAGGTCATCGGGAAAGCGATGATGAAAAAGTTGCCAGATACATGAATGGCCGGAGATACGACATTTAGGATGAGATGAGCATGGTAACCATCCAAACAGTGGAAAATTCTTATCAGAGGGCTCTAAAAGCAGAAGAGAAGTTGAGCCGAAATCAGAGTCAGAGACGCCGAGGCAGAAGTCATCCCAGAGGAAAATCAGTTGCCCAGGATAAATATCAGAAGCCCAAGGAGGACTGGAAGAAACCTCAGACTCAGACTGAAAGAGGTGGAACCTCACAGAGAGGGCAGCATACTGAGCAGAGAGGGGAATATGCTGACAACAATACTTTTCCTCGTACTAGGGGTTGAGGAAGAGGAAGAGGTGGAGTAATAACATGCTTCACGTGTGGAAAGAATGGGCACAAGTCGTACGAGTGCCCAGACAAAAAGAAAGAAGGTGGAGAAGCTCACATCGCCGAAGCATAGAGGCGGGATGTTGAGGCAGAAGATGCTGAAGGCGGAAGATCACTGATGATGCGAAAAGTTCTTTTGACACCAGAGAAGGAGGTGGAGAGTTCAGTCCAAAGAACCAAACTTTTCCAGACTGCTTGCAAGACCAAGGACAAGGTATGCAAGGTCATTGTAGACAGTGGTAGCACAGATAATATCGTTTCTACGGAGATGGTAGAAAAGCTGGAGCTGGAGACGATTGATCATCCAAGCCCATACAGAGTTTCGTGGCTACAGAAAGGACACCAGGTAACTGTCACTAAACAATGTTTGGTTGAGTTTAAGATAGGGGGATATAATGATAAGATCTTGTGTGATGTCATTCCTATGGATTTTTGTCATCTATTGCTAGGTAGACCATGGCAATATGACAGGAATGTGATTCATGATGGGAGAATGAACACATACACCCTAGAGAAGAATGGGAGGACTCACATGTTTCTTCCAATCAAGGATAAGGAGGTGAAGCCGAAAGTAAACAACACTGTACTTCTCATGAGTGGGAAGGAACTTCTTATAGAGGTTAAGAAGAAGGAATAACTGCAATTCATTCTGGTTAGAAAGCCTAAACTTATTTTGACCAGCACAAGGATAGATGATTTACCAGAAGAAGTTCAGGGACTGTTGGAAGAGTTCACTGACATAGTAGTGGACGAATTACCTCGTTCGTTGTCACCGATCAGAATTGTGAGTCATCACATTGATCTCATACCAGGAGCCAGTTTTCCAAACAAATCTGCGTACAGATTGACACCGCAAGAGAATGAAGAGGTCAGAAGACAAGTCCAAGACTTGATGGAAAAAGGTTTGGTCAGAGAAAGCTTGAGTCCATATGTTGTTCCAACAGTACTCAGTCTGAAGAAAGACTGAGGCTGGAGGATGTGTACTGACTCGAGGGTGATTAACAAGATAACCATCAGGTACAGATTTCCATTGTCGAGGATGGATGATTTGATGGATTGCTTGAGTGGAGAAAAATATTTTTCAAAGATTGATTTGAAAAGCAATTATCACCAAATCTGCATGAGAGAAGGTGATGAATGGAAGACAACATTCAAAACCAATGAAGGGTTGTATGAATGGCTTGTTATGCTGTTTGGCTTAACAAATGCGCCAAGTACCTTCATGAGGTTGATGAACAAAGTCTTGAGGGAGTTCATCGGAAAATTTGTCATTGTGTATTTGGATGACATACTGGTTTACAGTAAAATAGTGGCAGAGCATCTGAAACCTTTGGCTACCGTGATGCAGAGATTACAGCAAGAGAAGTTATTGATAAACATGAAGAAATCCTCATTCATGAAGACAGAGATCATTTACTTGGGATTTGTTATTTCTGCAGATGAGTTGAGGATGGATCCAGATAAGGTGGAGGTAATCAGGAATTGGCCATCACCGAAGAATATATTTGAGGTGAGAAGTTTTCACGGATTGGCTAGTTTCTACCGGAAGTTCATCAGGAATTTTAGTGGAATTAGTGTAGCAATGATGGACACCATGAAAAAAAGATACAAATCTTTTCACTGGACAGAAGAGGTTGAGAAGAGTTTTAATCTATTGAAGAGGAAGATTATGGAACAACCAGTTCTGGTGTTGTCGGATTTCCAAAAAACGTTTCAAGTGAAATGCGATGCAAGTGGATTTGCAATCGGGGCAGTCTTGAGTCAAGAGGATAGGCCGATAGCATACTTCAGCAAGAAGCTGAATGAAGCGAAGGTGAAGTACTCCACATATGACAAGGATTTCTATGCTATCATTCAGGCATTGAAGAAATGGAGGCATTATTTGATCCCGAAGGAGTTTGTCTTATATAGTGATAATCATGCACTGCAGTTTGTGACTCAACAGGAAAAGTTGAATCAGAGACATGTCAAATGGGTTGAGTATATGTAGAATTTCACTTTTTTGATTAAACATATTTCGGGTACTGCTAACAAAGTGGTTGATTCTTTCAGCAGGAAGTGTTTGCTGTTGTAGGAGTTCAGGGTCAAAACGTTGGGTTTTGATGATCTTAGGAACATGTATGCAGAAGATCAGGATTTTAAGGAAGCATATGAAGCAGCTCAGAATCCAATTCTCAGAAACAGAAACCAATGGACAGAGTACATGATCCAGGAAGGATTATTGTTTAAGGGTAATCAACTGTGTATTCTGAAATGCTCCATGAGGGAGAATCTTCTGAAGGAGAAACACAGTGGAGGATTGGCAGGGCACTTTGGTCATGATAAGACGTTCACAAAGTTGAATGAGTCATATTTTTGGCTAGGAATGTGAGCATATGTCAATAGATTCGTAGACAGATGCAGAATTTGCTAGCATTCGAAGGGAAGGAAGTAGAATGCAGGGTTTTATCAACCATTGCCCATACCAGAGAGGCCATGGGATGCAATCAACATGGATTTCATATTGGGGTTGCCAAGAATGCAAAGAGGTTTTGACTCGATATTTGTGGTGGTGGATAGGTTTTCCAAGATGGCACACTTCATTCCATGTCAGAAAACTAGTGATGCAACTCACATTGTGAATCTATTTTTCAAAGAAGTCATTCGACTTCATGGCTTACCAAGAAGCATAGTTTTGGATCAAGACACCAAATAAATAGGGCATTTTTGGAGGACCTTATGGAAGAAGCTGGGGACTAACCTATCGTTTATTTCATCTTATCATCCTCAGACGCATGGACAGACCATGCGTGAGCTCATGGACAGGAGCCCATGAAAATTTTCAAGAGAGAAAGTATGATGCAGGAGCATCGCCAACATCAAGCGAGCCAGTGCGGAGACAACGGATAGCTGGACAAGCCCAGCGCAAAATTTGAATTTCTCTTGGATTTGATGTGCGAACATAAATAAGGAAATTTAATGAAGCGCACTTGTAAAATGTAAATGGACCTTGAGCGATTTTCTCTTGTCCTTAGTAGGTAGAAGGCATTTAAAGTAGTTAATGCAAGTAGGTAGAATTGAATGTGTAGATTAGACAGTTTTAGAGCGCAAGAGGGAAATGGGATATAGACACCCTCATTGCATATTGTAAAATTAATTAAGGAGAGCATAGAGGAGAAGCAACATTGTTGGGAAGAGCAAGAGCATGTAGAGAGATGTGTAAGAACACCCATGTACCGATATTTGGATTAATAGAAATAGTTGATTCAAGTTCATGGTTTCGTGTTTGTTCTCTGTGTATTTATGTTGGGTGATATGCTCATGAATGTTTGATTCCTGTTATACATTTGTTTTATATGCTATCTATATGATTTCATGTTTTGAGGTTGAAGTCTGAAAGGAAGAAGGAATGAGTTTCAATTGTTTCTCTATCTGAACAAGGATTCCTGCAAGAAGTGCAGTCGAATTGTCCGCAAGGAGTGTGTCGACAAAGGGTTCAGATAGGGTAGCTTTTGTTCTCGTTCATTCAGAAGTGCACTTAGGCATAAGAGCCATGCAAGGAGTGCACAGTCCAAGTAAAGTACCAGAGTTGTGAACCTGAGTGAAGTGTTGAGAGACTGTTGTTGTAGGTGTGCATAGGGTCGAAGGAAATTCAGTACTTAGAAGTGTCTGAAGGTTTCCGCAAGGAGTGCGCGCAAGAGTCTTCTCTAAGACTCAGAGTTATAAGGAAGCTCAGGAAGGATAAAGCCTTATAACCGCTGAAAGGGGTACAGAAGTTGTACCTAGAAGAAATTAGGAAGGCGTCGTAAGTTTGGGCCACAGGAGGACAAGCTCTCAGAGAAAGAGACGGACGGTCGGAATTCTCGAAGGAGGATTCACAAAATCCCGTGAGCCGTTAGATCTCAAGAAGGAGCAGGGGAGATACAACGAGTATTCCCTAAGAGTTCAAAGCTCAGGAGGGGCAGGACCATAGATCCAAGCCATAAGGGCCACCGGATTTACATGTGGATTTCCATATCGGAGTTTCATAGGTTGAAGTCCCGTAAACTTGGCAATGGGAATCGCGATATCATGAAACGCAAAATCTCGAAAGCTAAGAGAATGACGTGGGGCCGCAAGAGTCAGCAAGGTGGACAGCTGGCATGCTATTTCGGAGTTTCATGGGGTAAAGTTCCGAACACATTGCATCAGGATTCATGATATTGCGAAGTCCGAAGTCCCGACAGAAGTGAGTGGCGTTGAAAATTCAAATCTCGTGAGAGTATCGGAGTTTCGAAAAATCGGGATTCAGGAGTCGGAGAGACAAGTTTCTCGACATCGCGATCACTGAAATCGTGATAGGGAAAATCCTGAAAGGAAAAAGGAAAGGTCAACATTGACTGTTTCGGGTTTCGGGGATTCGAGAAACCAATGCTTGACCACTGGATTTGTGAAGTTGCGAAGTCCAATCTCCCAAGTGTAAAGAGGGGATCCCGTAAGAGTTTGTTGTGGGTGTAGATTTTCCGATAGGGAAATAGAAGAACCGTTTAGAGTTCTTCAGGCCAGTGGTATAGGAAATATCCTATGTTGACGTGGACCTTCTGACCTACGGGTTGTGGAGGGGGCGTGCATTGAAATCAGTGAGTCATGATAGTGTTCCAAGAGACTTTGATTACACCATGGTTACTGTGTACCTCCCGAAGGGAATACGTGCAGTTAGAACACAACAGGATAAGATCACAACATTAAAATTCAATGACTTCAACCTAGGGGACTGCAAGAACTATAGCATGCTCGCTCCTTACAAGTATTTGACCAGGACGAAGGGGACAAAATAAAAAATAATCCCCCAACCATGGACTATGAACCTCGCGCAATCCACCATCCTGAATGTGATGAAGATTCCACATTTTGGAAGGCACCAGGAGGTTAACGTGTGTCCTAAGATCATGCTATAATGTTACCATGGTGGCTATCTATGGCTAGACAGGTGCATCACAGTCAATCCGATGTTGATCCATAGGATCACCGGATTGAGCATGCAAGGACCCAACACACAAGACTTCTACCCAGGGAAGGTTGCAGATCGTGAATTGGCACATAGGATTAAAGACACATATGGCGATGTAGAAAAGGGGACGTGAGGCTACAAGGTAGCTTCCATCTAGAATGGCATAGTGCACCTATCCTACCAGTTGATCACAGGAAATATGGTGAGAAAGAACAGACCTATGCAGGTCATAGGGTTCATTGTTGACCTCGCCAAAAAATGTGTAGAAGGACTCCAAATGAAATGGGAGAAGTACCTAGTCAACTAACTAGAATTGGATTATCGTGAAGCTTAGGATCAGGGTTATGAGTTCCATTTTAGCTAGTTGTTGATCCTCATAGCATTTAATTCTTTGGATATGCTGGAAGGTGCGACCTTCCCGGACGTTGAGCCATTCAAGCCACTTGTTGCGAAGTTCACCACGCTCTGGTACTTGAGAGATATGGGAAAACAATGACAGTCGAACATAGTTTTCCACACATACTATCTCCAGCTAAAGAGGGCTATTGGGGTTGTCCCTTGCATGACGTTGAACACCCTACACCGGTTCAGACCTCTCATGAAGTTTCGCATAGATCAACACTTTATTTATATCACTGTGTGTGCAGACGAGCATAAAGAAGAGCTTCAGTCATACAATAAGCTCATAGAGGAGGACCTCAAAGAGATAACCAAGGATTGGTTTGTAGATATCCTTCTCCCAGATGACCCTATAGAAATTTCTGATCCCGAACTAATTGGTAGCTCGGAGGGCACTCATGAAGAACACAACACACCTGGAACCAACAGAAGGAGTAATACCAAATAGGTACAAAACCTAAGCAGTGCACCAGATGAAACTGCTTCAAAATCACCTGGATGAGGAGGTGATGATGAAGTAGATAGAGAAGAGACCAATGGCAAAGAAGATCAGCAGAAGCAAAGTGAAGTAACACCGCCTAGGGATCCTATTGATGAGACTGATCCCTCCAAGAAAATAAAGGTTTCCCCAATGAAACCTACTTCCCAAAAGAAGTCCAAATCCACCAAGACTAAGTTGCATACTATACTCACACTCGATGAATTCGACTTCATCATCACAGCCATATCAGACGCCTCACAGGACCTCTTGCAGAACACTGAAGCCAAACAAGCAACCATGTATGATAGGATTGAGGTAGAACTTAGAGGGGTACAACATGCCCTTCAATCCAGCCGTGCAGTATCCACTGCACCCCTACCATCAGAAGAACAAGAGTTGGGAGATGAGCCTACCCAACTTCGCAGAATAGCTGATGCAACTGAAGCTCTCCTTCATCGAGCATAAGAGGAGAAAGAACAGGCTACAGTGGACCTAAAGAAAGCATAAGAGGAAATGGTAGAGCAACATCAAGTTGCACAACAGGAGAAAGATGACCTCCACAGCAATTTCGAAGAGGAGAGAGTGCAGGTCAAGCAAGAGAAAGAGCAGTTGCTCACAGAGAAGGTCGGAGTAAAAGAAGCAGTCAGCGGAGCACTGTTAATTTTTCAAAACCCCAACCCAGTTTCAATCTCGCTGATTTTTCAGCCAAATTTAAATGCCAAACTCAGTTTCAGTCTCGCTGATTTTTCAGCCAAATTTAAATGCCAAACTCAGTTTCAGCACTGTTTCAGCATATGTTACAGCACTGTTTCAGCATATGTCACAGCGGTGTTTCAGCATATGACTCAGCACTGTTTCAGCATATGTTACAGCACCGTTTCAACATATGTCACAGCGGTGTTTCAGCATATGTCTCAGCACTGTGTTTCATCATATGTTACAGCACTGTGTTTCAACATATGTTACAGCACTGTGTTTAAGCATATACTTAGTGGTGTTTCAGCATATGAAACAACGGTGTTTCAGCATAGAAAAAACTTAACAGAAAATAAACTTCAGAACTGAAACATGAGGATTCTGAACATCATTTTCAACGCAGAAATAAAATATCAGCAATATGCAAAACTCAGAAAATATAGACACAAAGATATTCGGTCTAACTTCGACCCTGGAAAAACCCACAAGGGGAAAACCAGTGAGAGAGGGCTTTGTATTATTTATGAGCTTCTGAGAAATTCTTTTACAGTATATTCATCTTCAGATATTTACACAAACTTATCTTGACATTCCTGTAGCTTTGCTCCTCGATTTATGAACCAGAAATCCGTACAACTGTATGGATGTCCCAACAATTAATGATGTACGGATTGTCTCAAAATTTGTGCCAAAACTTTGCTAAGACTCAATTTTTGTGCCACTAAATGTTGTTCGGCAGCCTTGGAATGCATGTCAATACTCCCAGAAATTGCAGCTGTTGTCTCTTTTCTTCAGCTCGACCTCTCTCTTTCTCTCTCTTGTTCTCTCAACAACAATGCTTGAACTCCTCTTGTTCTCTCAACAAGAATGCTTCTGCTTACCCAAGAATGGGTGTGCCCTCTTGCCCAAGTTGACCTCATGAGGGAAGGTGAGGGGTTTTCTAATCTCACTCACCCTCACTTTAATCATAAAGTCACCTTTTAATTTGCATCTCACAAATTAAATGACTAGGACCCACATTCGGCAATTTCTCCCCCTTAGGCGCCTAGGGAAGAGAAACA
>JZKD02S1160181.1:78858-124984 GCA_000966675.3 Picea glauca | reverse complement strand
AATTTGTGCCAAAACTCTGCTAAGACTCAATTTCTGTGCCACTAAATGTTGTTCGGCAGCCTTGGAATGCATGCCAATACTCCCAGAAATTGCAACTGCTGTCTCTTTTCTTCATATCGACCTCTCTCTTGCTCTCTCTTGTTCTCTCAACAAGAATGCTTGAACTCCTCTTGTTCTCTCAACAAGAATGCTTCTGCTTACCCAAGAATGGGTGCGCCCTCTTGCCCAAGTCGACCTCATGAAGGATGGTGAGGGGTTTTCTAATCTAACGGCTAAGATTAGATTAGATGGGTGGCTGAGATTTGGTGTCTCTTCACTCACCCTCACTTTAATCATAAAGTCACCTTTTAATTTGCATCTCACAAATTAAATGACTAGGACCCACATTCGGAAATTTCTCCCCCTTAGGCACCTAGGGAAGAGAAACACTTGCCTTGGTACTTTATTTTAATTAAAAATTTAACAAGCACTTCACTATATGACAGGCTTAGAGAAAAAGGTGGAAGAACCAATAGAGAATCAAGTAGCACAGCTTGCAGAAGCTATCCAACAACCTCAATAGCGAATCACATATCTGTAGCTATGAACATTGCCAAGTACCCCATAGGACGTGCGAGACCAAAGAGAAGCCACTTCTCGAAGAGCAATTGAGAGGATTAGAGCATTTTCTCTAGAATGTAAACAACTTAGTAGTAGAAGTGCACAAACCTATGAGCAAATTATTGAAGACCCTGAACTAAAGGCACTGGAGTCACAGCTCCAGGAGGCAAAGAAGCAAGAAACAACAGTATAGGCATAGTTGAAGCCCCTGTCAGTAGTTGAGAGGATGAAGCAATCCCAAGAACAACGCACTGCTAAACAGTAGGTCCACACCATTCAGAGCAAAGTCATGGAAGTGACTCAAAGGCTCCAACCAATTCAAGATGAGGCTTGACAACTGTTCATGGAGATTGAAGGTCGAGGAGCAGAACTAAAACAAGTCATCACTACAACTGAACAACGCTTAGAGGGACCTGTCAACAAAGCAGTTATCCAAGAGTTCGTCCAGCAGGATGCCTTGGTGCAACAACAGGTTGAAGTAGCTCGAGCCAAGCTCGAGGATTTTGAAGCAGAGCTACCCAAAGCAGAGTGACTCAGGATGAGTCACAAGTGAGTGTTGGGGGCCTATTGGCCCTTGACCAAGTTTTGAGAATTCTTGGTCATGATTGACCTATTTTGGGACTTTGACAGGCTGTCGAAGGTGGAGTGCAAGTTGAAGCAGATATTTCAGGATCTTGTCCCCTTGTTTAGGGATTTTTGGGTTTTGGGCTATGTAACGGGTATGGGGATGTAGGCCCATGGGTTTACCCATATTTAGGCCCTTTTTGTAATGTATAAATAGAAGTATAGGCGATGTAAGAGGGGAGAGACCTAGAGGGGATGTTTTTGGTACCTTGCTAAGTGCTAAGTACAAATTGTAAATGTTTCGTGCATGTTATGTCGAGAACTTGCAAAGCTAAGTGAAAGTGATTGTAAGAGACTATGAAAAGGATTTGTGTTGTAACTTGGGGAAGGAGGATCTAGAGAAGTGTGCACATATCTCCTATCCTATGAGGAGTAATATCTCATGGCTCTGTGCATGTAGAATATTGACAGAAGACAATAAAAGAGAAGAAGAGTTGGTGGACGTAGCCCTAGGCTAGGGGTGAACCACATATATCCTGTGTTATGGTTTCTTTGTGCATTATGGTTGTTTTATTATTCATATGATTAATGCTTAGATCACTGATGTATGTTATATGAAATTGATATGATAGCTTAGTGCCTAATGATGTGAATAAGATGTTAGATCTGATCTGTGTTGATATGCTTAGTTCTTGAATATATTGGATCTGTGTGAATGTTGCGCTGATATGTTGTTAGGGTTATATGCGTTGTAAACTAAGGCTGAATATTAATGAACTATAACTGCTAAGGTGTTACAATCATAGATCTGTGTCCCAGCTAAGGTTGCAGACATTTGATTCTTGCACCACCCCTGCCTCTACCTCGGGTGAGACTTCATCTACTTTGCAGGTGTTGCCAAAAGGGCCGATAGTTAGGGTTTTGTTGGTGCGTTGTTGAAGCATTGAACCCTGGGTCTTCCCCTATGCCAACATTATGTATTTTTCCAAATTATTTTGCTGAGTTAATGAAAGAGCCTACCCATTTGAGAGTAGGACCCAGATACGTAGTCCATCAAGGACAAACTTCATTATCAAGTTTTGTGTTCATATTTGATGCTTATGTCTCTTCATTTTTCATCTTTTCTTTCTTTAATGGTGAACTTTAATTTATGCTCATTTAATGCAATTATTTATAAGTCACTCGATGAAAATATCTTGGATCAGTAGTGATGAATCCAAAAGTGATGGTGAAGACAAGAAAGTGGAAGGGAAGAGAAATGAAGTCTCTATTCCTAGATATATCATTGAGTATGTTTTATTGAGGTATTATTAATCCCACCAAAATCAAATAAGATATCAAGGAAGAATTCTTTAATATGAATCTAGGTTGGGTGGTATATGAAAATATTAGGTACTTACCAGTGACTTGAATAGTGGTTGTTTTTCCTCTTCAGTGTAGTGTATTATCCTAAACTTTGAAGAGAATATATGGGTTTCATAGAGAATGTATTCTTTCCTAAATAAATAAATATATGTTTGCAACCTCTTTTTTTGTATCATTCTCTTCATATTTTCATTATGATTCCTAATGTCAAGTTATGTAGATTGTGTTTTTTTTAATGATCAGCTGGAAATCACTATAAGAATGACATCAAAATTATGTGCAAATATGACAACAATTTTATAACACAAAGTATTTTTATCTAATACAATATCACACTACTAACTGGACACTATATATTAATAAATAAGATGGTACTTTGATGCAAACACAATGTATTTTAAACATGACCAATATGTTGGCACATGGAAAATGGAATAATGATGCAACAATCACTCGAAACGATGCAAACAAAATGCAAGAAAACATAACAAAGTTTTTAATTTTTAGTGTCATATGTATGACAAAAACATGACCCTAATATGATGCAAAATATTGTTACAAAAACCCAATGTGCACCTGGAAAAAATAACTTAACCAAGGGTTTAATGGCTAAAGTGATGCAAATGAATGATGCTACAACCCTGTATTGTAATAGTGAGCTCATACATGACCAACATAGGAAAAATAGAAAATTATGTATTACAGATAGACTATGGATTTACGTCAACATAAAAACTTTACAAGGGGTAGCCAAGAAGTTGAAGTGTCTAAGATATGGACCTTTTGAGATCACTGATCAAGTCAATAAAAATTATTTTAAACTAAACCTACCTCCCTATATGAGAATATATTTAGTGGTCAATGTGGAGAACATGATATTGTTTTAACCATTTTTTCTAGATGTTGAAGGGGAAGAACAAGTTTTGGCTACAATGGAATATTTTGCACCAAATGCAGTAGATGTATAGGAGAAGGACCGTAACACACCTAACCCCTTTAGTACTCTTTTAAAGGAATAGGGTATAAAACGTTTTCTTTTCTTCAACCACCTTAAAACCCCTTCAAAAGTTCACTATCATATTCTGCTCATTAAGAGCTTTCCAACGACTATAATTTTGTCTCAATCCGAGTTCTAGATCAAAAGATATGGCCTCTTACATTTTTTAGGTCCTTTTCCATTATAATGCCATGTGGCACCCATGTGGATCCACATAACCCATATCCATCCGACATGGTACTTCCATGTCATGACATGCCATCCCCTGCATGGACGTGGCAGCTGATGTGGACTTTGTCATGGTGCTTGCCACCTTCGATCATCCACCGAACCCTAGGCTTAATCTCACTTCATGTAATCCTAAAAAGACCCGATCTGATAAGCGATGAAACCTAGGGTACAATTTCCTCTCATATGGTGACACTTATATGTCGAGAATCGGTTAGGTGATGTCATTCGATGTCCCACCAAGCTGCCCGACCATCGACTCACTGAAAGTGTCTATGTAACCCTTATCCCTCGATGCCCGACCCGATATGAGATGGCACCCTGGACACATGGTCCTATCACATGCCACTATATTTCATCCATAAAGATCATGACACGTAACCATTGAATACCAAATTATCGGTCCATCGGAGCAAGCTCATGTCTATTCTAAACTCAAGGCCCGATCTGGTGGCTAAACTGTCCCTTTGATGAGTGGTGTTTCCACGATCTACCACTCAACATCCCCTCATGGGCCTATTACCACCTGACAGATGGTATCGACACTACCTGATACATGGCACTCAGAAACCACCAAGGTCCCACACAGACATGTCAATTTACTTCGACACCTGGACCAATCCAGTTATGACATGTAGGCTCCCACATGGACTGACATGGGTAACACATCATTACTACACACTTGTCTCATCCTATTGGGTTTTGACACTTGTCATCTTAGTGTTGGCTATGTGACATCTCTTGATGTCACACCAAATTGCTAGATCACTGAACATTGACCTTACTTGCACCTTCAATAAACCTAAATTACCTGATCCGACATGAAATGGAAATTGGGGCACATGGCCCTATTGTAGGCTGCCACTTGTCTCGATCCATGTTGTGATATGTGGCTACTGAGCATCGAGATTCCTAGCATAACCAAACCACAATAATCCCTAGTGATTCGAGGGCCAATTGACTCCAATTGACTCAGAACAATGGTGGAGGTCTATTCTCCATAGATCTGACGGTCAGGATCCAATGGCCTTACACCAAGGGTTTCTTTTCTCCAACGAACCCACATCTAAATCATCAACAAATCCCCTACTACCACGTGGTATGACATGTGGTAAGATGTGTGGCATGACACATGGCGCTCATACTACTCAACATGTGGAACTCATTTTTCCCACGGATCCCTATCTGATTCGGTTGAATCCATGTGACATGTGTCACCACCATGGGGTGACACATGGCCTTCCTTCATCATGACATGTGGACCACTTGTCCTATTCCATGTCACCACCTGACACCGAATTTCATACTTTATCGATGGTGTTAACTTGGAAATCTCTTGGTGTCGGGGATTATGAGGGGATTAGTTAACATTAATCCCATAAATATGAGATCGCTAATTAAATTTAACATGGGTTACGACCCTGCAATATCAACACTTGAGATTTGATCTGGGTTCTTGCAGATGTATGGTGGATATATTCTCGCCCATCATATATCAGCCTATCGTAATTCCAAAGGTAATTGGACTTATAACTCTTCTGGAATCTGGGATTTGATTGACCCTGCTTGACTATGATCGATGGTTGAGATCCCTTGATCAATAGATCTGATGGCCTACCTATACAAAGGTTGGAGCTGATAGGGCCCGCACTTGGATCATTCATGAACCCAACACTGACAAGTTTCACCTCCGTGATACCTTGGATACCATGCTAACATGACACATCATGTCGATGTCATATCCTCTTTCTCTCTTATTGTGTTTTGTAATGGTTTGATAGGAATGTGCGGCGGGGATTAGATTGTCAGGTTGTCAGATCAATGACTCACATTATATTGGATCTTGGCCCTTGATGGAGTATGATTGTTGGGGATTATTTTAATGCCCAGTATTCCTATATCGATAAATGTTAGGATGATATAAGAACCCCCACTTAGGAGATGACATGTGGAATTCAAGGCTCCAAGTCATACAAGGTTATGTGGTGGCCCATGACCAATTTCTTGTGTTAAGTTTAAATACAATTCGATGGTGGGATTTGAAACGAGGTTCCACAAATCTACAATGGACATTATCCCTCCCACCGGATCCACTCTTAAGATTATAACTCATGATTACAGGAAGACACTCGGTACGGGTAAGCCTGTGGTTTGAGCTCTTGGTCATGGGGAGATAGATTTGTCTTGCATTGAGTTATAATACTCGATTCTATGGGTTATAATTGTTAAATTATGAGATTGATTTCTTATGTGGATTACTTCTTTTATTTTCTTCAACACTTTGATTCCAGCGTAATACACTTCAACAATACCAAATCATAATCGAATAGCAATAACTATGTAGATGAGTAAGCATGCACATCAACAACACATATACCCTAGGGAAACTCTGTACAGGTAGAAAAACCCCAGCAAATGATAGTCCTTTATTGCATTAATAATGTAAGATCACTTACAAATATCCACCATGAATTTTCTACTCTTAAAGAGCTTTCCAAGATGACTCTAACCTAACAAAGACCTAAGAGACCTTGCTGAAATACACCTTTGATATGTTGCTTCTATTTTTTATATACAACACTGATATGTTGTTGACATACACCTTTGATATGCAGCCTCTATTGCTGATATACAACACTAATATGCTTCTTTGGTATGTTGCCTCTTTATCACTGATATGCTCCTCTATTTCTTCACCCTTAGCCTGCATATCAAAAATTGTATTTAAGAGAGGGTTCAACCTCTACTTATATAGGTTGAAGAGGGGAAGAGGAGAAGCTCAAAATAGTAACATGTTTGCATGCTTTAATCATAAATTAGCTTCATACTTTAGTTCGAACTTAGAACTAGACTTGAGACTAGTATACTCTAGTTTGAAAATAGAACTAGACTTGAGACTTCAGTTACAACTCAACATTTCACTTTAGTTCTAAAATAGAACTAAACTTAGGAATTCAGTTGCAACTCAACATTACACTTTAGTTCTAAAATAAAACTAGACTTAAGACTTCAATTGCAACTCAACATTACACTTTAGTTCTAAAATAGAATTAGACTTAAGACTTCAGTTACAACTCAACATTACACTTTAGTTCTAAAATAGAACTAGACTTAAGACTTCAGTTGCAACTCAACATTACACTTTGGTTCTAAAATAGAACTAGACTTAAGACTTCAGTTACAACTCGACTCTTTACAAGGAAATTCTAAATTCTCTTCATGGTGGATAATGTTACACGTGCCAATGCACTAAATCAATACATTTATACCATTTGCAATATTAGGAATATTGTTTGTTTCTAGCTCATAGGAATTATATATTCAACCTAATTTTTTCTAGATGCCTTGACTTTTGCTCGTGGCTCACAAGGGTTGAATAGGCTCACAGAATTTGTATGTTCCCCCTGAATTTTGCACTAGTCTGTCTATGCTCACAGAGGTTGTACATTCCCCTTGACTTTTGCACTAGTCTGTCTATGGTCACAGAGGTTGTATGTTCCCCTTGACTTTTGCACTAGACTGTCTATGCTCACAGAGGTTGTACGTTCCCCCTAACTTTTTCATTAGACTCACATAGCATATCGTTCATCCTGACTTTTGGTTTGACTCACAGAGGTTTTATGTTCCCCCTAGCTTTTGTCAATACCTCACAAGAGTGGTTGATTCTCCAAATCTCTCTGTCTAGCCTCAGGGTGGCCCATATGGCCTCTCATTGGAGAATGATTGTCAATGCTACCAAATTTAACACTCCTTCTCAATGAGGGAGTCATTCTCAGCCACACCAAGCTTGCCTCTCAGCTACACAAACTGTCTCGAGGTCAGAGGCTTGGTCAGGATATCAACTACTTGCTCGCTCGTGGCTATGTACTGTAACTTTACAGTTTTTCTCTAGACAAAGTCTCAGATGTAGTGGTACCTCATGTCAATATGTTTTGACTTATCATGAAATATTGTGTTCTTTGTCAATTTTATGCAACTTTGATTATCACAGTGAACCACCTTCATCTCGAGCTTGTCACCAAACAACCCAGAAACCAATTTTCTGAGTCATATTGCTTCCTTGTTAGAATCACTTGATGCAATGTACTCAGCCTCTATTGTACTCTGTGAAATGGATCCCTACTTTCATCTTGACCAAGAGATCATAGTGGATCCTAAACAAAAGCAGTACTTGGAATTACTCTTCTGATTCACTGGAATTCCTGCCCATTCAGCATCTGCATACCCATGCAGAAATAAACCACCATTGGATGTATATCTCAGAGCATAAGTAATGGCCCCTCTACGATATCTCAAGATGTGCTTTGTTTCCACCTAATGTCTCTGTCTCAGTTCATTCATGAACTGACTCATTGCAATCACTACATAGCATATATTTGGCCTAGTGTGGATCATGTACATCAATGATCCAATCAGATGCCTATACATGGTGGGATCTACCAAATATGAACTTGTATCAGAATCATGCATCTTCCTCAGGTTGGTAACCATCAGAGTAGACATGGATTTGAAATCCCTCATACCAAACCTCTTTAGTACATCCACTGTGTATTTTCCTTGTGCCAGAAATATCTCGCCATGTCTTTGCCACACTTCCAATCCTAGTAAGTAATGCATCAAGCCTAAGTCTTTCATCTTGAATTCTGAGGTTAGCTCCCTCTTACACCAGGATATTAGCCCTTCATATCCTATTAGAAAGAGATCATCAACATACAAGATTAGTATAACAGGCTGGTTACCTCTTACCTTGAAGTACAGATTTACATCAACATCACTTTTATGAAATCCAAGTCTTTTAAGAAACCATCAATCCTGTCATACCAAACTTTGGGAGCCTACTTAAGACCATACAATGCCTTCCTTAGATTGCATACATGGGTGCCTTTGTTATGAAGTACAAAACCATCTGGCTGTTCCACAAAGACCTCTTGTTCAATCTTTCCATTCAAGAATGTTGTTTTTACATCGATCTGATGTAGCTTCCAACCAAGAACGAAAGATAAAGAAATAATAGTTTGAATGGAGGTATAACTGGCTACAGGGGCAAAAGTCTCTTCATAGTCGATTCCTTCTTTCCGAGTGAAGCCTCTGGCTAAAAATCTTTCTTTAAACTTTTCCACACTTCCATCAACTACATGTTTAATCTTATAGATCCATTTGGAAGAAAGCATTGATTTGTCTTTTGGCCTCGACACTGTAAGGCCTGTGCATACAGAGCCTCATAAAAATGAATATAAACACATAATTCTTTCTAATTTACTTCTTTATTTACTGTTCCAGCATAATAATGAAGTGTTTAGTAGTATAATAATGAACAAAAGTATAATGAGCATAATGAACAATAGTATAATAATGAACGTATAATGAGCATAATGAACAACAGTATAATAATGAACAACAGTATAAGAGATTGCATAAGGTATTTACCTCAACCTGATGTTGAACCTGAACCTGAAGTTGTTGATGATGTTGATCCTTCCCTGCCCAAACTAAGTATTAACCTCCCAGCCCACTTGGGACAGCCTCTACAGCTCCCTAGCTCCAGGAATCCTTATGGTTTCCTGGCCCTGGAGCCCAAAATTCCTAGCAACAATGGTGCCCCTGTGAGAGTCCTCAAGCAAAACTGTAAGAAAACCTGTTGTAGCCAAAACTGTTTCCTGCCTCCTCTTTCTTCCTCTCCAAATTTTCTTACCTTGCCATAAACCAAAAATATCACCAAACCAAAAGATCCCCCTCCCCGAGTTCTCTCTTCTCCCTTATCTTCCTCCCTTCAATCCATTTCCCCAATTGACTTACCCCCCATTAATTCCTCAACCACCTTATCCCTCCCATTAATTGGTTCAACTACCAATAATAATAATATTATAATAAAGTCTCCATAATTCTATTTTAATAATTCATTAAACTAATATTTATTAAACTAATATTTATCATTCATGATAATTAAATAATTAATTAGGGTTGTTACATACACCCACCCTTCAAGAAACTTCGTCCCAAAGTTAGAGTAATTTACAATACAAGGGAAATGACACATGGTTCATACATTCATATCCAATAAACAACACTATCAGTAAGCAAAAAAAAAAACTTATACATACTAGTGTACATGTGCAAGAAATGCATGTGTAGCTAGCACATACAAGTCTCACACATGTACTAATGACAATAATTATCACACCTATAGTAATTCTTGTATGCATCCAATCCAATCAACAAGACCATTTATTTCATAAAAGATAATAAACCAATTAAAATGTTCGCAAAATCCCTTAATTACAATAATTTAGCACAACAACGTTCATTTAGACAATTGTAGTTCAGTTAAGTAATTATGAATATACATATATACATATTTTCTTTTCAAAAGGGGAAAAGAATAAATTCCACTATAAGGAAAAATTACCATACACTCTCAACTATTTCTATTCATCCTTCCTCCATAACTTACTTTCATCTTCCATCCTTATCCTTCCTCTGCTGGACTATCTTGGAGCATCAATTATATTGACCTAACTCCAAATAGAACCCATAAGCAGAAGTGTCACTCTCTTGACCAAGCTTCCCTAGCAGGAAACTAACAGTCATCATCACATGTCTAGGGGTGCGTGAGATAACATCATCCTCCCATGACTCCAGGTTTCAGAGGATACAAGGTGGGAAATGCCTCCACCCCTCCTAATAGGACTAGGGTCCACACCCTACCATGGAATATATAGTGGCACTATGTTTTTGGGAATTTTGTCTTCGTATATTCAGTTTTTGGCAGTCTCACCACCTGAAAAACCTGCACTGGACTATATATCATAGCAATGCATTCGAACCAACATAATTTCACATACAAATATTCATACCATAAGGTTTCTCAGCCGGTGTTCACGGCATCAACTTTTATTATCATTATCCTTTGTCTATTTTATAGCCCATTGACCTGCCGATTAGTCTATAACAAAAACTCATACATATCTATGCATTATCATCATGTAAATGCATACAACCATAATCTCAATTCGATATCCACGTACCAACAACTTTAAATTTCAAAATTTTCAAGTTAGAAATAGATCGCATAATATCCCCATAATTCAAATACGTTAAACATTCATAGAATTGACATTCTCATAATAGATTGCATAATATCCATCATCATTCAATAACGTTAAACATTCATAGAATTGACATTCACATAATAGATTGCATAATATCCATCATCATTCAATAACGTTAAACATTCATAGAATTGCCATTCACATAATAGATTGCATAATATTCATCATCATTCAAATAACGTTAAACATTCATAGAATTGTCATTCACATAGGTTCATACATCTTAAAAGTTCAAGTGTATCATTTTTTGTTTCAAAGTGAATAGAAAATAAAGGTGATTAGGCCTCAGGTAATCCTAGTTGTCTAAGTCAAAAGGTGGCATTACATACACCCAACCTTCGAGAAACATATTCTCGAGGTGGTCAAAAAAGTGAGGGATGATCTTGTTGTAATGTCTCGACATCCTCCCAAGTAGCAGATCCTAGGCTATACTTGTCCCACTGGACCTTAACTTGGTCTACCAGATGGTTCCTGAGCTATCGGGCCCTACGATCCAATATACGTAACAGTTCTACCGTGAGGGTTCCCGCATCTGATACTTGCAATTCCTTCCAATTCAATTTATGAGATTTGTCAGCAACATAATGACGTAGAACAGATACATGAAAAAAATTATGAGTTTTATGAAAGTGGTGTGGCAGTATGAGATGATAGGAAAAGGGTCCAATTCTCTCTTGGAATTTAAACGGTCCTATAAATCAAGGTGACAACTTTGTCCCCTTCCCAAATCGAATGGTACTCTTGTTAGGCCTGATACGAATGAAAATTTGATCTCCCACTTTATAACTTCGGTCAGTCCTATGTGCATCAGCATAAATTTTCTTTATATCCTATGCTTCCTTTAGTCTTTGCCTAATCTGAATCACTTGTTCCTCCATCTCTTGAATCAATTATGTCCCAATTGTCACTCAGTATTATAACCTTTCCCAACTCAATGGTGTTCTGCATGGCCTTCCATACAAAACTTCGTAGGGTGTCATTCCGATGGAGCTATGAAAATTGTTATTGTAGACAAACTCTACCAAAGGTAGGTACTTCTCCCAATGGGTTTGATTATCCATAACATACATCCTAAGCATGTCTTCCATAACCTTATTTAGTCTCTCAGTTTTCCCATCTATTTTAGGATGATAAGTTGTGCTTAAGTTCAACTGAGTCCCCAACGCTGACTGCAAACTTGTCCAAAACCTAGAAGTGAATCTGGAGTCCCTATTTGAAATGATCTTCTTGGGTATCCCATGAAAACAGATGACCTCACTTACAAACACATGTGCCACATCAGTGACATCGTAGGTGTCTCTCACTGGAATAAAATGAGCACTCTTTGTTAATTTATCAACTATCACAAGAATGTCATTGTGTCTATGCGATGTGAGCGGAAATCCCACAACAAAATCCATAGAAATGACTTCCCACTTGGACATAGGGACATCATGCAGTTGTAGGAGACTTGTCGGGTGGTGGTGGTCGGATTTCACTTGCTGAAACTCTAGGAAGTTGGCAATGAAATGGAATACATTATGCTTCATGCCTACCCAAAAGAAAATCTTCTTCGTGTCTTCGTACATTTTCTTCACACCTAGATGCGCACAATAAAGTGCTCTATGGGCTTCTTTCAGTATGATGCTTTGAATATCCCCACCTTCGGGGATGTACATCCTTCCTTGATATCTTAATATTCCATCTACTTCCAGGCTATATCCTTCATACATTGGATCTAATTGCCTCCCACTCTGAAGGGTTGAAGTAACCTTTAAATACCAACTATCTCCAAGGAGTTGCATCAACACACGCTCCCTCATATTGAATTTTAAGGGTACCAAGGAGAAGACATGTGGTCTCCTACTCAAGGAATCCACGACCACATTTTCCTTTCCCTTGATGTACGAAATGCCAAAATATTACTCACTCATAAACTCACTCCATCTCCTCTGCCTGGCTTTGATATCCCTTTGAGTGAAGAGATTTTTTAAACTTTCATGGTCCATTTTGAGCTCAAAATTTCTCCCCACTAGATAGTGTCTCCAATGTTTCAGAGCTAACATTACAGTTGCCCCTAGCCCTTGCTTCGAGGAATCCATGCAAACTGTGAATTATTTTTCCACATCTGACACTCGTAGAATTGGTGCACTAGTTAGTAACCTCTTAAGCTTGATGAATGCACTATTACATTCTTTTTTCCATTCATACCTGACCCCCTTGCACTATAGAGTGGTGATGGGTTTCTCTATTTTAGATAACCCTTCCAAAAATATTTGGTAATAACCTGCTAGCCCCATGAAGATTCTTACCTCATGTGTATTTTTTGTCACTATCCATTCCATAATGGCCTTTACCTTTTCTGGGTCCACAAAGATTCCTTCACTGAAAATGATATGACCTAAATAGTGAATTTTTTTCTAGAAGAAAGAGCACTTCGACAACTTTCCATACAATTTGTTATCTCTAAGGCAGGACAACACCACTCAAAAGTGTTCCTCATGTTCTCTTTCGTTCTTGGAATAGATGAGGATATCAGCTAGAAACACTTGTACAAATAGGTCTAGGTACTTCTGGAATACACCATTCATGAGGCTCACGAATACTGATGGCACATTGGTCAAACCGAAAGGTACTACAACAAACTTGTTATGCCCAAACCGAGTTTGAAATGAAGTTATTTCCTTCCTTAATCCTTAATTTGTGATACCGTGATATCACCTTTCTTAATCCTTAACTGGTGATACCGTGATCACAAATAAAATTTTGAGAACATCGTTGCTACCTTCATCTGATCAAAGAGATCATCTATCTGTGGCATTGAGTACCTATTTTTCACTGTAGCCCGGTTCAAGTCCCTATAATCTATACATTGTCGTAAGGAACCATCCTTCTTCTTCACAAAAATTACTGGTTCACCCCAAGGTGAGACACTAGTCCTTATTAGCCCTAAGTCGAGTAGTTATTTCAACTACATCCACAACTCACAAATTTCTAGCGCTGTCATCTTATATGGAGTCTTGGAAATTGGTTCTACACCAGGTTTTAGCTCAATGGTAAAATAAATCTCCCTCTCCGAAGGTAACCCTGGAAACTCTTTCGGAAAAACATCCTTAAACTCTAACAATACCGGTATTGATCCAAGGAGGGTCCTTTCCTTTCATTGACTACTTCCACTACATATAGTCGAAACCCTTGTCTCATGCAATGTTTAACCTTCATGGTCAAGATAAAGTGTAGAGACACCTTCCTCCATACACCGTGGATCTCTACTGGCCTTCCTTCATCATCAACACAAAGCACCCTTTTCGTGAAACAATCTACCATATCTTGATGGGCTTCTAACCAATCCATTCCAATGATTAGGTCATACGTCCCCAGAGCAGTGATGTATATCTTCAACCTAGTAGTACACACTCCCAGGTCTACTAGACAATTATCAAAGCTAGGTCCTACCGCTTGTTTTTCCCCTGAAGCCATATTGACTTGTTTAAAGTCATCATGCTCATAGGTTGCCAACCCACACTTTTCTAATGTAGATGATGAAATGAAACTATCTGTAGAACTAGAATCAAATAAAATTTTAACATTGACATGATTTAGAGTACCTGGCGACTTTACCACCGTGGATTGATGTTCTGCCTAGCAATTATTAACCGCTGCATAAATCTGGTGGCTACTACTTTCTCTTCCCATCGGGGGCCTTCCTTCTCTATGCACAAATATTTCTTGCAACTCTAGGAAGTCATGCTGGTAATGGGGTCCTCCACACCCCCAACACGTAACACAAGGTGGGACCTGCGCACTTCCCTATGGTGGTCTCTAAAATGAGTTCCTTCCCTTGGAGCCCCTAAACCTACGTGTTGCTCCCTGAGAAGGACATGGACTTGCCTGCGTCATTGGTGATGAGTGGGATGTTGCACTTGTTTCCATTGAAATACTTGTATCAACTATAGTAGGTGTGACTCTATTACCATAAGGAGGCAGCCTAGAGCTTCCTCCCCTAGAGAAGGTCCTAGGGGCCTTTCCCATGAATCCATAATGTTGTAGAAAGGTCGATCTCATACCTTTGTTTAAGATCATATGTTCCTCTGCATAATGTGCATTTTCAACTACTTCCACTACTGACAATGATTTCCACATTGGTACCATGGCCCTTATCTCAGGGTTTAACCCATAAACAAAATGTTATGTCTATCATTGATTAGTATCCATGTACGAAACATATTTTACCAACTCCATGAACCTGATCTTGTACTCTTCCACAGTCATATTTCCTTGCACTAGAGCATGAAATGCTCCCACCTGTTGTTCCTCTTAATAAGCTGACAAATATTTCCTCTGGAACCTTTCCTCAAAAAGTTCCCATGAGATGGTGTCTGGGGTAAGGTGCAACTACCTCTCCAGGTTACCCCACCAATTCAAGGCATTGTCCCTCAACTTAAAGATCGTTATTTTCACCTTTAATGTGGAAGCATAGTCTCTTAAGGTGAAACATCATGTCATTCCTTCCAACCATGCCTCCGCACGTTCACTGGCATGACCCCCGACAAACTCTGGGAGTTTTATCTTCTGTAGTTCTCTAGTGATGTTCCCGGGTGGAAGCCCTCCCTCTGAATCCCTCAATGCTTTAGGATTACCCACTCTAGATGGTGGGGGTTCCACTTAGACATCTATTGGCAGATATCCCTTTAAAGTCTCATTAATAGCCTCCAAAGAGCACAAAATGAGAGCTAATTCAGGCGATGGTGGTGGCAGCACCGGCATTGGCGGTCCCTGCGACAATGCCCCTTGGCCTCAATTTCCCCAAGCCCTAACCATAATGAATAATTGAATCTGCATCAAACCAAATTCTTGTCAGGGAAGAGTCTAAGGCAATTCACATTTTCTCAACTTAAACAAGTAAACATAGGATTAGGCGTAAGTTCTTTTTTACATGTCTGTAAACAGACGTTACTCTCTTTAGGTTAAGTGGCTAGGCCAGGGTAAAAGAATCTAAGCTCGGTTTCTTTACCTAAGTAAACTATTGAATCTCTCGCCTTGCTAGCTATTCCATCCCTATAACACACTCGCTAATGTGCATCAAATCCCCTATGTAATTCCTTCTATTATACCTTCTATTATTCACTATAACATGAGTCAAACTCCCCCACTCTACAGCGGCCTTTAATCCTTATAATATTAATTATAATATAAGACTATTACAATCATTAATCATATACATAACGTATGTTATTAATTAATATCATTATATAATATTAGTTATGTAATCCATCATTAGTTACAAACTCATTATTCACATTATAACCTTATAATGTTAATTTAATTATTAGATTAACTAATAAATCATTTAAATAAATCAATCAATTAATCACTATAATTAATCAATTAATTACTATAATCAATTAATTTAATTAATCCATTATACTAATTAATCCATATAATTAGATTAATTGATTAACTTATCATCTAGCATTAAAATAAATCAACAAATAATTAAATTTTATTAAAAAAAATAAAAAAGAAAATAAGTTAGATAATTTTTTTAAATTAAAAAAAAAATAACTCTAAATATAAAGTGGAGGGTGGGCAAAGTGGGTTCTCGCATGAGACCCACATGCCTCTGCCTCTCATTTCCTCATCACCCAAAACCCTACCCCTCACTTAATAGCTCTTGGTCAATTTCTCTTATTTTTTTCATTTTCTCAGCTTGGGTTTCCGCTCTGCGTGGGGTGAATGAGAACAGGTGAGGAGTGCCAAGGGTTTGAGGTGAATGAGCACAGGTGAAGAGTGCCAAGGGTTTGAAACTGCGACTCAATTTTTTCAATATCTGGAGAAAGGTTTTGTGTTCAAAGGACTCAGGATTGCATCATACTCCAAATAATCAAAATCAACCGGTCAATATTTCCAATGGCCTTTTTTTCAGGCAGGCTACTTCCCTTCCTCAAACCAAGAGGTTTGAAGAGGTTCAGTCTCTGTGTAGGCAGTTTGAAGTGGTGGTTTCTACCTAGGCAGAGGTGGTGGCGATCGCAATAGAGGAGGACTCATGCACATAGGAGGAGATGGTGTGGTTGCCCCTTGTGGGCATCCTCTCAGCTTGGTCCTTGGTGTTGGTGCTTGGTGTGTAGTGCGCGTAGACACGTAGTGGAAGGACGAGCATCCTTTATTCTCAGAGTTGCATAGAAAAATTCTATAGGGGCTATTGTGCATTACTTTTCTTTTCCTCATTCTCCCAATATGATAATAAAAATAAGCATTCATCTCCTATGATGCTTGTTCTTCTTCTCATTTTATCCATGCCTTTCTCCTTTATTATCAATCTTTGTATGTACCACAGTGGGCCTCTTGCTTCCTGTTGATTAGGGTTTCTATCACTTTTTCTTTGTTGGGTCATCGAGAACTGCTACTATGAGGGCTCTGGATCGGTTCTATTGGAGGTTGGCGGGCGGCTTGGCTTGGATTTATGCCAACTCTTGTCAGTTTTTGTGGTGATGAATACTTTGGAGGGCCTAAGTTGTTTGGTCATGTGGATACAGATTTTTTTTTTTTTTGTCTCTTGCACCTCGAATGGAACTACTTTTCCCTCCTCGGAAAAGGCTCCATGGAAATGTCACCATACCATTTAGAGAGACAAAGCCCAAGAAAGAGAAGAAATATCTTATTAGCATGTTGCCCGATGATGCTACATGTTTGTCTTCTATAGGTGTTGTTATCGCATTTATTTGTAAAGGGGTTGTTTCCTAAGGAATTGACCCCTTGGCGAAGGAATGGAAGAAGACGAACAAAAAACCCACAATTTGGCTTTTATCCTAAGTTGAAAGTGTGTTGTGACCTTTTGGTGCAACGTGATAAAACATGTGCAAATCTGGGCGGTCGAGATCTGCGCACCTCAGATCTAAGGTCGTTGATCATATCGGGGCCCCAACATCCATGGACGCTAAATTTTGTAGGGCGGGCCAGGAATGAAACCATGGTTTTGCGAAGGTGCTACATGTCAGCCAGAAACCCACATCGGGCCCAAAAGTGGGGAAGAGTAAAACCACTTTTCGCAACCCCAATATGCACATGTGCATATAATGCCCTATCCTAGGTCGACAAGTGGCCGCTCCCCTATCACTTTCGCTCCCTCCACCTGTCTTCCACTCACCGTCCCACCAACACCTATCCCCTTCTCATCTCCCAACACCTGTGCTACCTCGCTCCACATCACCTCCACCCCAGTACACCCCAACTCCCGCTTGTGTGGTCCCCACGCTATCCTTCACCTGGCCATATCCCGTCCAACATTCCATGTCGAGTGCGCCAATCTCTTCATCAGCAACCATGTCCAATGTCAGACCTCCCTGCAAGCATCCAACTCAGATCCAGATGACAGAATGTTGAGGTTGCCGCGTCCTAGAGGTGAAGAGTTGAATTGGGCCTTCCCGATCCCAATGAAAAAGTTATTGAGGTTGGTCGATGGTGGTTGAACATCGTTTTCACCATAAATGGAAATCTTGAGAAAGGACTTCCAGTTAGTTGGCTCATCAATAGGTTCATTCTAAAGCTCGTTTGTGTGTGATCAAAGTTCACATCTGGTCAGAGACTGCATGCATAGTTTGTCAGGAAGCATGTAGGAGATTGAAGAGATAGAAATATTTATTAGGCCAAACACCCTCAGCTCAAAATTTATAGAAATGAAGTATGGGACCTCATTGACATTTTTTCCTAGCTTTCAACATATCATTTATTCCAAGAGGAGAAAACATCATGGTTGATTCTTTGGTTGTTTCAGCAAGCAATTTCAAAGTACCTCTGTCGCCTAAACTCAAGTATGACGTAGAATTGAAATATAGACCCTCTATACTTGACGATGTCAAGCATTGGAAAGTGTTTGAGGATGATCTTGAGATCAAAATGTTCCTAGAGTCTGTTGATGAAATTTCTACGTTACACATTGATCAAGATCCTGATTCTGAAATAAATCCTCATGTTGATGCTTTTTTGAACAAAATTGTTAACCATCATATTGTTCAGTTACCTAGCAATCACATCCCAAAGGGACTGGTTCCTTTGGAGAGATTTTTTGACAGTAATGATGTGGCAGTTAAAGCTAAGAGGCCCATTGATGATGCTAAGATATCTGAGTGCAATATTGGCATAGAGAAGGAGCCAAAAATTGTCAACTTGTCAACTAGCTTGTCAAGGGAGCAGAGAGCCAAGTATGCTGAGTTATTAAAGGAATTTTCTGATGTGTTTTCCTAGACATATGAAGACCTCAGAACATATGACACCAATGTTATTGAGCATAATATCCCACTGAAGGAAGAGGCCAAACCATTTAGGAAGAAATTAAGACAGATAAATAGTATACTACTACCTATTATGCAAAGGGAGGTAAAGAAGTTGTTGGATGCCCAGATCATTGTCCCTTTGAGATATTCTAAATGGGTGGCCAACTTGGTCCCAGTAAGAAAGAAGAATGGAGAAATCAGACTTTGTGTTGATTTCAAAAACCTGAATAGGAGCTCTAATAAGGACAATTACCCCTTGCCAAAGATGGAACACATATTGCAGAGGGTGACTGGTGCATCCAGGATTTCCATGATTGATGGATTTTTTGCCTACAATAAGATCTCGGTCCTACCTGAGGACAGAGAGAAGACATCTTTCACCACTCCTTGGGGCACATTCATGTATGCCAAAATGCCCTTTGGATTGATGAATGTAGGAGCAACCTTTCAGCGAGCCATGGACATCGCCTTCATTGGAGATAGAGATAAATTTGTGGTCATTTATCTAGATGACATAATAGTCTTCTCCAAATCTGATAAAGAACATTGTCAACATCTGAGGAATTTTTTCTCGAAATGCAGAAGGTTTGGTCTCTCCCTAAATCCCAAGAAGTCTTTATTTTCCATGCAGGAAGGAAAATTGTTGGGACACATAGTATCTATCAAGGGAGTAAGAATCGATCCCAGATAGGTAGAAGCAATCTAGACCTTGTCACTTCCCAGATCCAGGAAGGAAGTTAAGTCTTTCCTGGGAAAAATTAATTTTTTGAGGAGGTTTGTTTCCAATTTTGTTGAACTGGTGAAACATATAACAACCATGCTTAAGAAGGGGAATGAATTAAAATGGACTGGTGAGCCCAGAGAATCCTTCAACCAAATAAAAAAGGCATTGACTGAGGCACCTGTCCTGATCAGTCCTAATTATTCCAAGGATTTTATGTTTTTTTCCTATGCCTCATTTGATCAGTGGCAGTTGTTTTACTACAGAAGAATGATGTAGGGCTGGGGCAACCTATTTTTTTTTTTTCAGCAGAGCGCTAAGAGATGCAAAGACCAGATATGGCATCATGAAGAAGCATGCCTATGCCTTGGTGAAAGATCTCAAATCTTTCAGAGCCTATGTTTTGAATTCAAAGACCACCGCATATGTTCCTTCAGCTTCTGTGAAGGACATTCTCATTCAACCGGACATAGACAGGAGAAGGAGCAAGTGGATTGTCAAAATCCTCGAATTTGATCTGGAAATAACACCCACCAAGATAGTTAAAGGCCAAGGTTTAGCCAAGTTGTTGGTTGAATCTAATTGTAAAGCTTTGGGGGTTAACTTCATCAACACTTGCTCAGAAAACCAGCAGGCTAAAGCATTTGATAAAACTCCTTGGGATATCCCTCCATTAGCAGAATGCACCTGGTACAAAGATATTATATTTTTTCTGCAGGAGTTGCGACCTCCAAATGGTATGGGAAGGAGAAAGGCAAGAGATTTAAAGCTCAAAGAAATCAGATATTGCCTTATTGATAGATTCTTGTATTAGAAAGACCCTCTAGGAGTGCTTTTGTGATGTCTAGACCCACAGGAGGTCCAAAGGATTATGTTTGATTTTCATAGCATCCTATGTGGGGGACATCATTTTTGGAAAACCATAGCCTACAAAATTCTTAGGGTTGGGTACTAATGGCCTACTCTATTCACTGATGTCTGTGCGAGAGTCGAGACTTATATCAAATGTCAGAAATTCCTTGGAAAGCAACAACTCAAGTCTCTGTCATTGAAGCCTGTACTAGCTTTAGGACCCTTTTAACAATGGGGTCTTGATTTTATTGGGGAGATTCATCCTCCTTCAAGTGGTCAACACAGGTGGATCCTAACTGCAACATATTATTTCACCAAGTGGATAGAGGTTATCCCCATAAGGAACGCTTCTCATAAGGTGATCATTGGTTTTTTGGAGGATATTATGGCAAGGTTTGGTTGTCCAGATAGAATCATCGCTGACAACGCTACATCCTTCAAGGCCGATCCATCGGTCAAATTCTATGAGCAGTTTGGAATTTCATTGATCCGTTCCACCCCCTACTATCCCCAAGGAAATGGACTAGCAGAGTCCTTTAACAAAATTCGGATAAAGATCATCAAAAGACTGTTAGAGGACAACAAGAAGGCATGGGATTCAAAGCTCAAGTTTTCTTTGTGGGCTGATAGAGTGACAACAAAGAGGTCTCTAGGAATCTCTCGTTTCCAACTCATATATGGGACTGAAGTAGTTTTTCCTTCTCACCTTTCCCTTCCTGTAGCGAAATTCTTTCAAGACTTCTATGAAGAACCTAATGATATGATCAGAAGAATTCATCAATTGGTAGAAGTCTAGCATACTAGGGAATGGGTGAGGGCCAAAGCACATGAACATCAATAGAAAATCAAGCAGGCCTTCAACAAGAATGTCAAAAAAGGAAGAGTTTCAGTTGGGAGATTTAGTACTGAAATGGGATGCGCCTAGACAAGACAAGGGTAAGCATGGAAAAATTGAATCCCTTTGGATCCGTCCCTTCAATATTTCCGAAGCATTTCCTAACAACACTTATAGGTTGCAGAATTTGGAGGGTGATGAAGTTATTTGTGGCCCTATAAATGGGCATTTTTTGAAGAATTTCTTTAGTTGATCCATAAGTGGCTCCCATGTTTTTGTAAATATTGTTTTTCTTTTGTTTTTGGTTTTGTAAGAGACTCCATAGCCCAACAATAAGGCATTGAAGCTACGGAAGATTTCTTGGCATCTCAAAGGGAGAAAGCCATCCCTCATGGAGCCTAATGTTATCACATTTATTTGTAAAGGGGGTGTTTTCCTAAGGAATTGTCCCCTTGGCAAAGGAATGGAAGAAAGAGGACAAGAAACCCACAATTTGGCTTTTATCCTAAGTCAGAGGTGTGTTGTGACCTTTTGGTGTGATGTGATAAAACGCGCTCAAATCTGGGTGACCGAGATCTACATGCCTCAGATCGATGGTCGTTGATAGTATCAAGGCCCCAAGATGCGCGAACACTAAATTTTGTAGGGCGTGCTAGGAATGAAACCATGGTTTTGCGGAGGTGCTACGTGTCAGCCAGAAACCCACATCAGGCCCAAAAGCGGGGAAGAGTAAAACCAATTTTCGTAGCCCCGATATGCTCATGTGCATATAATTCCCTATCCTAGGTCAACAAGTGGCCGCTCCCCTATCACTTTTTCTCCCTCCACCTGTATTCCACTCACCATCCCACTGGCACCTATCCCCTTCTCATCTCCCACCACCTATGCTACCTCGCTCCACATCACCTCCACCTTAGTACACCCGAACTCCTGCTTGTGTGGCCCCCACGCTATCCTTCAGCTGGTCATATCCTATTTTCCATTCCATGCCGACCATGCCAATCTCTTTGTTAGAAGCCACGTCCAATGTCAGACCTCCCCGCAAGCATCCGACTCAAATCCAGATGACAGAATGTTGAGGTTGTCGCGTCCTACAAGTGCAGAGTTGACTTGGGCCTTCCCAATCCCGATGAAGAAATTATTGAGGTTGGTTGATGGTGTTTGAACATCGTTTTCACCATAAATGGAAAGCCCAATAAAGGACTGTCAGTTAGTCGACTCATCAACAGGTTCGTTCTGAAGCTCGTTTGCGTGTGATCAAAGTTCACGTCTGGTTGGAGACTGCATGCACAGTCTGTCAGGAAGCATGTAGACGTAATTCCTTCAATGTAGTTACTCGAGCACGTTTCTGTGGTTTTGGCTCTGATTATATAGGATTCTTCCTCATATTTTGTAAAGGGTTGATGGTTGAGCTAAGCTCTTTATTTGTAAAGTTTTAATGAACACTTTGGTTCTTTGGTTACGTATATGCATTTGAGACTTCTTGTTTAATGACAGTCAGCTTTCTTACTCACTCTTGTTTCCCTCTGATGATGAAATATTTCATGATTGACTGATTCACTTGAATTATTGTGACTTCATTATAATGAATGTTTGATTATAGTGTTGTTGTAATTCCTTTCAGTTTCTTTGAGATTTAAATTCGAGAAGTTCTTGTGTTTAAACTGTTCCTCCTTGCGTTGTTGAAAGACCGGATGTCCATAACAGACCTCTTCACTCTCCTCAAGTTCTTCCCCCTACTCACCACTATAGTAAACTTACTGACTGAATTTATACCAAGACCTCACCTGCTTGTGATTTCAAACCCAGTTTTATGAGTTAGAACGATACCATCCTGAGTATCAGTCTTACCTCTGCCACAATCTAGAGGTGACTTCTGGTGCTAAAAGGTGCTTTGAGCCATGAATATTGGAATTGTGGACAGGGAAAACTATGAGGAGCAATTTTTTTTTTTTTGCTTTTTTACATTTTTCTAGTTCACTGAATGTTTATAAATTCTATACTCCTATTCTATTTTTGGATTTGCTTGTCTACCTGATTGGATTTATATGCGTTGCAAGATATTGCAACCTTGGAGGGAAGTGTAATCTAATACTGCATGTTCTTCCTCTACTATAAATTCTCCTTTTTGGTTACCTAAGCCATGCTTATCTGTTAAGTTTGAATTTGGACTTGGAAATCTACATGAAACCATTTATTTTGCTAACGACAAATTCTGCAACATCGAATTTTTTGATTCATCCAATCTTCAGTTTTTCTTTGTAGGTCATGTAGATGATTTCATCTTGGAGCAACCACAATCTAATAAATCATGTTGTTCATATTGTGCTATATCTCTATTGCAGATTGCTTTTAGTGGATCTATATCAAACTTTTCCATTTGGTGTTAGTTTTAGCTTGGTGCAAATCAATTTTTTTATTTCCTCTATTATCCACACTTACAAATCCTATTCTATCATGATATATATGGGTTCCTCATTTTTGGTTATTTCACCAATAGGGCATGTACTCTTGCAACCTTGTATCACCAGGGTAATCTAGTGATTATAAGTCTTGTTGTTTCTCTTCTATTTTCTATCCCATCGCTCAAACACACTTTCATTTTTGGTGGCTTTAGCCTTTTGCCAGTGAACACGACTAGTGGGATACTGTTTTTAGTCTGCATTGTTGTAACAACCCAAATTGGATTGAAGATGAAAAAGACAAAATCCCAGTGTTGTGAGTGGTCAAGCCCAGGTTTTAGTTTTGAAACCGGGCTATAATACCATATGTAAGGCATGTGCATACAGAGCCTCATAAAAATGAATATAAACACATAAATTCTTTCTAATTTACTTCTTTATTTATTGTTCCAACATAATAATGAAGTGTTTAGTAGTATAATAATGAACAACGGTATAATGAGCATAATGAAAAATAGTATAATAATGAACATATAATGAGCATAATGAATAGAAGTATAATAATGAACAACAATATAAGAGATTGCATAAGGTATTTACCTCAACCTAATGTTGACCCTGAACCTGAAGTTGTTGATGATGTTGATCCTGCCCTGCCCAAACTGAGTATTAACCTCTCATCCAACTAGGGATAGCCTCTCTAACTCCCTAGCTCCAGGAATCCTTACGGTTTCCTAGCCCCTGAGCCCAAAATTCCTAGCAACAATGGTGCCCATGTGAGAGTCCTCAAGCAAAATTGTTGCAGCCAAAAATGTTTCCCACCTCCTCCTTCTTCCTCCCCAAATTTTCTTACCTTGCCATAAACCAAAATATCCCCCTCCCCGAGTTCTCCCTTCTCCCTTATCTTCATCCCTCAAATTCATTTCCCCAACCGCCTTACCCCCCATTAATTCCTCAACCACCTTATCCCTCCCATTAATTGGTTCAACTGCCAATAATAATAATATTATAATAAAGTCTCCATAATTCTATTTTAATAATTCATTAAACTAATATTGATTAAACTAATATTTATCATTCATGATAATTAAATAATTAATTAGGGTTGTTATAGGTACAATGTCCCAAACATTTTTCTTTATAATAGACCTGTATTCCTCAAGCATGACATCCTTCCATACTTGTAATTTATCTACTTCTTCAAATGAAGAAGGTTTGACATCACTAATGTTGCTCATTAGTGCAACATAGCCTCCAAACCTATGCGGCCTCTTCCTTTCCCTAAAAGTTTCTTTGGGAGTAGCTATCCTTTCTTCTTCCTGCACTATTTCTTTAAGCCACCCTGGCTTCCTTTTGGATGGAGGTTATTCAAGAGTTCTTTCTAACACTTCAGCAGGTTCTAGGGGCTCATCACTTGGCCCTTCACGAGGTTCCTCCATTTGATCATCTGAATCTTCATTTTTAGAAGAGGTTGAGGATGGTTGAAATTATTCTGATTCCTTCTGAAGCTCTCTGGATTTATTAAATGCGGCTTCCTCATGGAAAGTCACATCTCTGCTTACCTCTATTTTCCTATGACCTGGTACATAAATCTTGTAAGCCTTGGAGTTCTCACTGTACCCCACAAAAACCCCTTTCTTGCTTGAGAGTTCCATCCTTGTCCTATTTTCCTTAGGGACATGAATAAACATAGGACACCCAAATATCCTTAGATGCCCTACTTTAGGTTTGATCCCTGAGAAGACCTCTTCAAGAGTCTTGTCCTTCAAGATAGCATGTGGACACCTGTTCTAAATATACACGGTAGTGGAGGTAGATTCTACCCATAAAGAATTTGGCAGATCCTTGATCCTGATGGATATCGGTGGCCACCCACCTTTTCCAACTGGCTCAAAACAACTTTCTGACATTTTTGGCAATTTACTATTTTTAGCTGTTTTTACTTATGGGGCCATTTTGAGGGCCTAAATGAAGGTTTTTCGGTATCGATCTTCTCAATGATAACCAAAGGCATGATTGATCTCTCAAAATTAATCTCCTTGATACAACCTTTCCAACAGGCTATCACATGCCTAAAACGGAGATCGTATGCAAAAGTTACGACCCCGGGAAGTTGATGTACTAGCTTACCCAAATAGGGCCCACATGACTTTTGGCGCTTCATCTCCTAGGGTTAGGTTTTTGGATGTTTAGGGTTTTTTGCATTCTTGATTTTTGTAAAAAGGCCTTTAGAGCCTCATTGTAACTTTCTTCTTGCGAATGCACGCTGCCGTCACATCTCTTCTCAAAGATATCTGCCACCATTCCAGCAAGCTTGTTTCTGCTGCATTTTATAGTTTTAGCTTATTTCGTTATTGAATAGAAAACCAGTTTTACTATATCTCTATTATTTTGTGTTAAGCACCTGTTAATAATCTGTATTCATTTCGTTCTACTCATAAAATCCGAATCAATCCTGGTCAAACATCATTGCTTTTGCTTCCTCACAAATTGTCATATTTTTCCTCACAGCAACTCCATTTTGTTGAGGGTTATATGGCACAGTCAACTGTCTCTTGATTCCTGCTGACTTGCAGAAATCCTCAAACTGAAGAGATTCAAACTCTCCTCCATTTTCTATTCTAAGGATTCTGATGTGTTTCCGTGTCTTCTTTTCAATAAAGGCTTTATACTCTTTGAATTGATCAAATGTGTCACTTTTAGCTTTAAGGAAATATATCCAACATTTTCTTGATTAATCATCAATAAAAATGACATAATACAAACAACCATTGAGTGAGGGAGATGACATGGGACCACATACATCAAAATGAACCAGATCTAAGATGGCTTGAGCTCTATTGTCACTACTAGGAAATGATTTCTTTATATTTTTACCTATCATGCATCCCTTACAAATTTCATTTTTAATAAGAGAAATAGAGGGCATGCCACATACCATGTTCTGTAGATCTGGAAGAGATTTGTAATGAAGATGTCCAAGTCTTTTGTTCCACAACTCACTAGAGCTGGTTGCATCATGAGCCAATGCCTGAACTGACTGTCCTGACACAACGTACAGTCCTCCATTGTGAGTTCCAATGGGTTTTGTTGTACTTAAGTGGCTAACTTTAGCCCATAGTAGTGCCTTCATGTCCTTGAAGATCACTCAATATCCCTTGTCCTCAAGGGTTGCAACTGATAGTAGATTCTTCTTGAGCCCTAGAATATATAATACTTCATCAACCTGAAGTCTAACCCCAGATTCCAATATGAAGGAGATAGAGCCTACTCCCTCTATATTGTAACATTTTTCATCCCCAAGCTCGACCTGCTCTGCAAAATATTTTGTCTCAAAATATGAGAGAAACTGCTTGTACCCTGTCATGTGCTTTGATGCACCACTGTCTACTAACCAAGTTTTCGGCCCCATGAAAACTGAACTGGATAAGGTAGAAACCAAGTAATATTCTTTTCTATTTTCTTTCTCATTAGAAGGACTTTTTTGATTTCTTTTGGATTCATCATCCTCAGTAGATGAGGCATGATGTTTCCCTTTCCTAGGATATTTCTTTCTAAACCAACAATCTTTAGCAAAATGACCCAACTTATTACAACTAAAGCATTTAATATTAGATGTATCAATATTCTTTCCTTTGAATGTACCTTTGGTGTTTGGCTTCCTCTGAGAGCATTTTTGGAAAGTGCCTTTCTTCTTTCCTTTGAATCTTGATGCTAAAGTTGAGTGCTCTTCTTTCGTTGGCTCACTCCTAGTAGTTGTGCGACTCTCCTCCTGGAGTAAATAATGCCATAACCTCTCAAACATGGTCTGAATCTCTCTCCCACTTACACTGGATAAGAAGGTCTCCCATGAAGAAGGAAGACCGTCAAAAATGGCCTACACTAAATCATCATCGTCCATTGTCACCCCTATGACCAAAAGTTGATCTCTGATCTGGGCTATTCTGAAACAAAAATATGCCACTAATTCACCTTTCTCCATCTTCAAATACTTAAGCATGTGCTTAAGTGTCCTCTTATGACTTGGAGCCTATTTCTCATACAGATTCACCAAGGTATCCATACAGTCCTTGGCAGTCATTAATGAAGTCATTGCAGGCATTATACTATCTTTGACTGAGTCAAAGGTGATTCGCTTGGCCTTTGCTTGACTCTTCCTGAAGGACTCTCTTCCTGCATTATTCGTGGGTTCCTCCACCACTGTGGTCACATACTTCTCAAGATCATGCTCTTGCAAGATATTTTTTATCTGGAGCTTCCACACATTGAAGTTGGCAGCTCCTTCAAGCCTATCCTTAGCCCTGACTGAAATGGAGGATGCCATGGACCTCACACTGGAAACTTATTCAAGCTAGCTTGGATATGTGTGTACCTGTTGTTGTACTTCAACACGTTTAACACACCCTAAGCTTTGAAACCATGTTAAATTATGAGCTTGATTTCTTATGCAAATTAATTCTTTTATTTTCTTCAACACTTTGATTCCAACTTAATACACTTCAACAATACCAAATCATAATCGAATAGCAATAACTATGTAGATGAGTAAGCATGCACATCAACAACACATATACCCTGGGGAAACCCTGTATAGGGAGAAAAACCCCAACAAATGATATTCCTTTATTTCATTAATAATCTAAGATCACTTACAAATATTCACCATGAATGTTCTTCTCTTAAAGAGATTTCCAAGATGACTTTGACCTGACAAAGACCTAAGAGACCTTTCTGAAATACACCTCTGATATGTTGCTTCAATTGTTGATATACAACGCTGATATGTTGCTGATATACGCCTCTGATATGCAGCCTCTATTGCTGATGTACAACACTCATATGCTTCTTTGGTATGTTTCATCTTTATCAATGATATGCTCCTCTATTGCTTCACCCTTAACCTGCATATCAAAAATTGTATTGAAGAGAGGGTTCGACCTATTATTATATAGGTTGAAGAGGGGAAGAGGAGAGGCTCGAAATAATAACATGTTTGCATGCTTTAATCATAACTCAGCTTCATACTTTAGTTCGAACTTAGAGCTAGACTTGAGACTGGTATACTCTAGTTCAAAAATAGAACTAGACTTGAGACTTCAATTACAATTCAACATTACACTTTAGTTCTAAAATAGAACTAAACTTAAGACTTCATTTGCAACTCAACATTACACTTTAGTTCTAAAATAGAACTATACTTAAGACTTCAGTTGCAACTCAACATTACACTTTAGTTCTAAAATATAACTAGACTTAAGACTTTAGCTACAACTCAACATTACACTTTAGTTCTAAAATAGAACTAGACTTAAGACTTCAGTTGCAACTCAACATTACACTTTAGTTCTAAAATATAACTAGACTTAATACTTTAGCTACAACTCAACATTACACTTTAGTTCTAAAATAGAACTAGACTTAAGACTTCAGTTACAACTCGACTCTTTACAAGGAAATTCTAAATTCTCTTCATGGTGGATAATGTTACGCGTTCCAATGCACTAGATCAATACATTTATACCATTTGCAATATTAGGAATATCCTTTGTTTCTAGCTCATAGGAATTTTATATTCAACCTAACTTTTTCTAGATGCCTTGACTTTTGGTCATGGCTCACAAGGTTTGACTAGGCTCACAGAAGTTTTACGTTCCCCCTGACTTTTGCACTAGTATGTCTATGCTCACAAAGGTTGTACGTTCCCCCTAACTTTTGCACTAGATTGTTTATGCTCACAGAGGTTGTACATTCCCCTTGACTTTTGCATTAGACTCACATAGCATCTCATTCGTCCTGACTTTTGGTTTGACTCATAGAGGTTGTATGTTCCCCCTGGCTTTTTTCAATACTTCACAAGATTGGTTGATTCTCCAAATATCCCTGGCTAGCCTTAGGGTGGCTCATATGGCCTCTCATTAGAGAATGACTATTGATGCTACCAAATTTAACAATAATTTATGTTTGGAATTATCATTCCTATAGCCTTGCGTTGCTTCTTCCTATTGGGTTATCGTCATGGCTTCTTCGATCCCTTATGCATTCAACGATATCCTTGAGTCTTGTGGATCCTAATTCCTCCAAACCATGTAATCTATTGGGTTTGATGGTCTTCTATGGCCTCTAACATGCCCCTACTTACATCATTACATACCTCCTCAGAATTTCCAATTATTTCATATTGATCTGATTTCCTTTCTCTGGAAATCATTACTACATCAACTTACACACACACACACACACACACATATCCATATTTTATCCCTTACACACACAGAAATCATAAACACGGGTTTAATTTATTTATCTCATAACATTATAGGATATTCATAATCATTTGTACTAAGCATACAGGGTCTTTTTCAGTGCCACGATCATTCAAATGTAGAACTTCCCAAGAGAACAATATCATTCTCATGAATTAGGCATGCACCTCTACATTGCAATCATAAGAAACTAGTAAATTCATTTTAATTCAACTACATAGAGTGTAAGAAATACTTATCTATTACAAACTATAACCAACCAACTAATCATGGGTGTTCACATTTCCACCCAAAAATAGGCTCTTCTCGCTCAATAACGTTGGCAACATGCCACCCCTGTTCCAAGCCATGATACCACTAGGGAACTCTCTATGTTTCTTAGTAAATTATAGAGGAAACTTTCCATCACTCTACTCTTTGTAGATATTTCCTTACACCCACATATCCCAAGCCTTTTCGAGGTTTGTCATCCTTCCCAGCATCAATATCGCAACCCTCTTAGCTCAGGTCATGTTTCTGGGCTGTCAAACCTAGGATTTAGAACTCTCCTCCTCCCCTAGACTCTCTCTCTTGCATTGTTTTTTCCTTCTCAGACCACGGTCCCCATCCACACACTCATGCATTCCTTTTTTTGCATTCCCTCCCCTAGAAGGTTCTCGACCCATCCTTCTTTTATCCTATCAGAAGGTAACCTATGGGTCAATTGGGGCTATAGAATTTGGTATTGGTCTTCCCATACCTATATTCATTGAGCATGGTTGGTTTTTCAACTACCATCCCTCTTCTCATTCATTGATTTGTCTTGAAATATGGGGTGAGGGAAATAACTTATTTCCAATTCAAATAATTCAGGAAAAAGGGGAATTGTGTCCTCTTAGCATGATGAACCCCTCTCTTATAGGATTCCTCACTCTTTCCTCTAGTGGTATCATGGCTAGTACTTTAAGACTTCACCCCCATAGTCAGCTATTGGCATTTAAATTAAACAATAATACATTTACAATGTTTTTATTCCATTGCATGGAAACCATAAGTCATGGTTAATTACACATAATCATAGGTTTATAAAGGGGGTTGTTACAATCCCCTCCCCCTTCAAAGGAACATTGTCCTCAGTGTTGTCTGCACTTCAACAACACTTGCCATGCTTCTATATTTCGGTTTTTTATGCAATGTAGTTCCTCTTCTTGGTTTGGTCCCTTCCATCCTTTTGCGCATTTAGCACATGCCTACAAATATTTCAGACATCAATCATATTAATTAACAATTTCATGCATAAACATTTCATTTTTGTTCAAAATTCAAGAGGAATTTTTTTCATATCAACAATATACTTATCTATGCAGTTCATGGATCTGCATCCATATGGAGGCCTTCATTAACTTGGGTCATTTTTTTCCTTGACATACCCATTCTATACAAGATCCCAACTCAAAAAATTACAAGAGTCATTTAAGTCTCCTCTTCCTTGAGGTCACTCACCCTCTAGGCTTAGACTCAGGAATCCCCTTCTCTTCTATACAGTGCCTCCGATGATCCATCTTGCCTGCCAAGGATTTCTCACACAAAATAGTTTTAGATACTTCTTTGAGTATTACAGCTAAGGTGTCCCTCTGACTTGCTCTTGCCAAGGCATCCCTCTGGCCTATGTTACGACAACAAGACAGTCTCTTTGGATATCATGACTTATCACAACATTCCCTTGTCACTCATTATCCTTTTCCATGTTTTCTTATTTGACATCCACCATATGTCCTCCCTGGATGTATCATTTTCATCTCACCTCTGTTTACATGTATACAAACATTTGTCAGATATTTTCATTAAATTTCAATTAAGAATTTTCTTTGAAATATGAAACCACGGATTTCCATTTCACTTTTCTATTGCTCCATATTGAAACCATATTTCACAAGCATGAGATTTTCCTTCTCATAACAGTTTGGCTCAACATGAATTGGTCTTCAACATGGGCTTACAACACTACCATATCCAAGACCCTTTTTCCTATAATTCCATCTTCACACAACCAAACAAACTGTTAGTTATTATGCTCATACATATTCATTTCACACTTGCAGTGGTTTCCCCACAAATTCAAAAATTGTGCATACTAACAATTAGATCATATTCATCCATTCAATTATATAAAGTAAAAGGAAATATATCATTCCTTTGACATGCATTATTTCAGAATATTAATCCCAATCACATGTAATTCAAATATTAATTGAAGTTTAATTCAAGGTGCCAATGCTCATGGCCACATTCTCACACAATGCACCCTTGCATTAATTTCGGATTATTACTTTTCATGTTAGGAACTCTCTCTAGTTTGTGTTGGAATTCATCCAATCCTCTTACCATATGGATTCTCTTTCCACATTCATTACTACAACAAAAATATATTTTCTACTCAAAATCGATCACAACCTCAAATCATCACTCATGAAACTCAAAGTTTTACATGAATTCATTTCATCATTTCTTTCTTTACCATCGTACAACTTTGTAAAGTAATGGAAGATACTTCTTCCATAATGGGAAGCCCTTTATATGCCCATTATCTTACCACATGCATATTCTCAATGCATTAAATCAATGTGTTATCTATGAGTAGTTTTGTTCCCAATCATTCCTTGATTGGTCAATGCATTCATGACATATCAATTCATGAATTATTCCAAGGATTTCAATTAACCTTTTCTTTAATAGGTTCACACCTCCATCATTCAGGTTCTCCTTCTTAAATCATACCCTACTTCAGTATCAAATGGCATACAATGACCTTTCAAAATCACATGCATAACATTAAGACAATTAAAACATTTCAAAAGGGATTCTTACCCAATCCATTCATACCTTGTGCCACATAGGCATGAACACCTTCATGCATGTTCTAGCTTCTAGCACCCTCTTTGATATTACCTCATCAATGGCGCTTCTTGGGGACTTCTAAAGTCCCTTTCATAGTTCTCTTTATTAGCAGCCTTCTTTCCTTCCTCCTCTACTTGAGGATGTCCACCATTGGAATCTATCCTTCCCCAACATCCCCAATCATTTCCTACACCTCACATTCATCGTCACATCCACATTTTACATCAGTTGTCATGTAAAATAAAATGCATGTAGTACCACATCATTTAATCCATCAAAACATTTCCAGATATGCTCTAGCATATCTATATGCATTCCATCACGTTGCTCTCAATATTTTCATGGGTGCAAACACAATAAAAAATTTCAGTTTTCTCTACAGTCACACAATTGTCACATTCTTATACCAAATCATCCACATACATATTCATTATTTTGTCTTTGAGTTACCATTTGTATTTGTCTTCACAGTTGTATCCCCCCCATTTTTTAAAGCATACAACTCTGTCTTATTATTCAAAGTTTCATGGTGAGAAGAGTATCAATCCTTTTTCTCCTTCTTTCTTTATGAAATCTATTCCTCCTGGGGTCTACCTGCTCTCTCCTGGTAGTAGTTTTAGTCAAGTTCATCTTGACCTTTTTGGATAAATTAGCATGCTAAAACAACAAGATTTTAGTTCACAATGAATTAAGGACCTGTGCATTTTGCACATTACCATTAGAAATAAGAATGGTAAACATTATTTTTCATATCTTTCACTCATGCATGATATTTTAAAATGTAATCCAATATTCTTGTACAAATAGACTTTGTAGTCTATTGTCTAGTTTTCCAATAGTTATTAAGATTATAACTTTGTTCTTCTGGCAGAATCCTCACATAGTTCCTCCACAATGGAACTGTCTCATCATGCAAGTTCCTTATTTCATGTCCATCACTATCTGAGATGACCTCAACCTCGAGTCAACCTCAGCTTTGTCATTTCATATTCTTTCCCATTATTCCATAAGGAATATAAGCTTTCATTTTTATTATGAATTTCATATTTACATTCAAATAGGTATCTCTATCTTAACAACTTGCTCTCAAGTTGTGCTCCTATGCACTTAATCACATGCATTAGTATGTTGGGTGTGTCCACCACTGGAACACTTCACAGTTTCCACATCGCATGTCAATTTAAATCATTTCACTCATGATTTTTCACAATCATTCTCATGCAATTCTTAAAGGCATAACCATTTTTCCTCTATCATGACAGCAGAGCATTCCTTCCCATTTATTCTTTCAACAATTCACACTGGATTTTCACGAGGAAATGGAAACACATCCCCCTCAAGATATTATTGCATCAATAAAAATAAGACCCTTCCAATATAGGGTCAACTGTGCATCCATGGCATTACTTAAATATGGAAAGTATGGATCTCGCCTCACATCTCACTTATTCATACATTCATAACATACCTTTAAGCATGTATATGTATATTTACATATATGCAAGTGCATCACTTGCACATTTTTACTTCATTCATTCATATTTATTTAACATTACCTAGTTTTGATGAGACTTTATAGTCACTTATGTTAAATTTTTGGGTAGCAACGAAATATATTCTTATTATATTGTAATTATTCATGTTGGCCCTATTACGCCATTGTAAAATGTCAAATGTAATTTATAAAGTTGTATTTTTCAAGTCATCCCTATTGCACCATTGTAAAAGTTCAAATGTAATTTATAAAGTGTATTTTGTAAGGTTGGCCCTATTGTTCCCTAACAAAGTGTCAGGTTTTCCAAGACCTAATTTTAGGATGGCCAACTAGTATTTATAAGAGAGGTTAACGCCTCATTTGCTACAACACACAACACAAGCTCTCTAGTGCAAGAGAAAAGTGCACAAGTCTTAGAGGGAGACACTATTGCAACTAGGTGATTCCGTGGAGGATCTTGGACTATATCTTGAGTTTATCTTGGTTATGTGGTGCACTAATCTTCCGTAGTCAAGGGTTTGAGAAGGATCTTTTTCTTCTTCAGTTCTCTCTTAGAGAGAGGCATTATTCTTGGTTATTGAATCTATATTGAGGAACTTTTGATGGGTTTTTCCCCTAGAGGTTTTTCCCAGGGTAAATATTGTGTATGTTGTGGATGTTATTCTTTGAATGATTCTTTATATGAAGTTATCGTAATAATTTTTTAAAAGTTTAAGAACACTACTCTAGTTAACTGCTTGAGACAAAAATTCAACATGTGATCATAGTAGACCTGAAAGAAAGAATTTTCATAGCACATAGGAGCTCGTTGAGAAAAACAAGGGAATAGGAAGAATCTCCTAACCCTAGCACACCTTCTCCCTAGAGAAGTTTTCAATTTGGAGAAGTTTAAGAAATTTGGGTTTTTGCATACTAGGGTTTCTACATAAACCCTAGAAGGTGACATCATCCACCTTGTTGAAGGATGTTTGGAAAATTAATACCATCTAGGAGCTCACCCTAGGAGGGCACATCTATTTCCTGGATCATAATTCCAAAATTCAAAGATTGAAAAATTAGGGTTTCCTCATAAACCTTAAGTCAAGACGTCAAGGAAGTTGTAGAATCAACTTGGAGAAAAATTTCAACTTGGAATAGCGCACTCTATGGTAAGTCAAAAATCCTTCTTTGAAATTTTATTTCTTATCGTATTTTTGTCACAGGACAAGATGAATACCAGTAATAAGCTTGATGAGAAGATTGAGGGTGCTAATTGTTGATATTATGGTAGTTGCGGGAGGTATTTACCTCCACGTGTAAACCTAACGAGAATAGAATATTCTGGGAAGCAAGAAAAAAACCCTAAATAATTGGTCAAGAACCCTAGAAGACAAGTCGGCTCAAGAGAATGATTTATATTAATTTATTAGTCTCCAAGAGAAGAATTCAGCCTAGCTAAGTGACTTAGAGGACTATAAATAAAGGGCTCTTGAGCTCATTTGTACACACACCTCACAACTGCAGTAGTGCGTAAGTTTGGAGAAGAGTTGTAGTTGCAGCTGCTACAAATAGTAGATTTTGGTGTTGGTTGGGTTTCTCTCTTGGTGATGGTTTGGAATTTTTGCTTGGCCCCTTCTAGTTATTCTTGCTTGGTGCACTATCCCTGGAGAGAGGTGCGCTATCTTGTTTGGCTATCTAGCCTAGGGTTTGCTTCCAGAATGATTCTCTGTCAAGGTTAAGGTTCTCGGGGGTGGCTTCGGCCTATGGTTGGGTGACAATATTGCTATATTGTCTATGGTTAAATGAGCATATCCATTACATTCTAATAGGTTATGGGCCCACACTATCTTCGGACAGTCTAACTGCTGGAAGATAGATTGGGAGGATTTTCTCAGTTGCAGTTGCAGTTGCAGCCAGTTTTGCTGCAGCAACGAAACCCTAACCCTCTCGTTGAGGCACCTTAAGTGAATGGATTGACCTAATTTATGGATATACTAGTGCACCCTAGCCTAGCACATCTCTTGATACTCTCAGCAAGCTAAAATGTCAAGTTTGATTTTTTGGTCAAAATCAAGGATTGACCAAGTCAAAGTAGTTATGAATTACTCTATGAAGTCAGGAAACAAGTTAGAAGGGGCTTCTAACTTTAGAGCATGGAATACAAAGATTGATCTCATCCTTGCCAAGAATGAAGTGTTGGATATCGTGAAAGGAAAGATTGTGGAACTAGAGTTTGAAGAAGGAAAATAGAAAGAACCGCATAACATTGTTATGGAGAAGTTCAAAGACAATGACATCAATTCCATGAGTATCATAGTGGATTCTATAAAATACCACCTGATACCCTACATCTCCCATCTTGGCTCATCTAAGAAGATGTGCGATGCCCTAACAAACCTCTTCTCAATCATAAACATTGGATAGATAATGAGTTTGAAGAATGAGCTTCGTGACATGAAAATGAATGATGATGATAGCATAACATCATACTTTGTGAGAATATCTCAATTGAGATATCAACTACAAGCCATTGAAGAGATCATTTCAGAGAAGGAACTAGTAAATATAGTACTCAATGGTCTTCCCAAGACATGGGATGCATTTTCCGAAAGCATGAACACAAGGAAGGAGTATCCTACATTTGAAGAAATTTGAATCTTTTGTGCACAAGAAGAATCAAGGATTAATGAAAAAGAAAAACCCCAAAATAAATACGATGATCAAGCCTTCACAGCAAGGTTCAAGAATTTCAGAAATAAAAAGAAGTTTGGCTCCAGGAACAAACCAAATCAAGAGAAAGATATGTCAAAAATACAATGCTTCAATTGTTGAAAATATGGTCACTACAAGAATCATTGTCTCGAGTTAAAGAAAAGGAAAGAAACACATGAATCATCAGTTGCCAAAGAAAGGGAACCCTTGAAGAAGTCCAAGCAGGACAAAACAAACTTCTTCTTCTAAGACAAGGTAACAATATTCTTCATAGTTCTTGTACATACCATGCTTACATAGTTCTTGTACATATCTTGCATATCTATTTCTTAGAATATAAGATGTTCAAAGAGAAACTACACCTATGGAAGAACAATAAGAAATAAGGACTGATATCACAATGACTACAAGTCAGGAAATACACATGAAAGGATGAAGTACATCAACAACCCCTGGTAACAATTCATCTAGAAGCTATTACATAAGTAAGAGCTGCAAGATAAGTCAAAATTAGAATCAAACTTGAAGAAAACTAGAAGAAGTAAAAACAGAAAGAATTCAACAATTAAGAGGAAATTGGAAAAGGACTTATGACACTTTGCAGAAGGCAATAAGGATGTAGACGGAAGCGTGGGCTCTCTTAGTTGGAGGGAGCTGATTACATAATTACAAAAGATGAGCATGAATTCATGCATGAAGCAAGGATTAGGAGGGAGATAATCCTAAATAATATGATCCATTGAAGATGATAAAGTATCTATCCATGTACCCATCAATGGTAGCAACCATGAAAAGCAACACGTGTTTAGTTTGACTTTAGAAGAAGTCTTCTTCGAAAAGAAGCCTTAAAGTATCCTTGGTTGTCCATCCACATCCATGATCCTATGATGAAAGGAAGAAGTTGGAATCTTCAGGGTATGGAATCTATAGAAAACTCCATGGAACCAAGAGCTAAAGAGAAACATGAAGAAGAACATGAAGATTCCAAGAGAGAAAGAAAAGCCAGAACAACCAGTCATTATATCGAGAATCACAAGATTACCAACTTGATCTGAATCCTCTAGAAGCAATCAAGAAGAAGAAATGAAAGTTTTGATGAAGAGCAGTGTATGGAAAACTTATGAATGAAAGCATTGTGATATCCATAACTAAAGTTTCTCCCATATGGAGGGAGAAGACTATGATGATTGCTTGTTCCAGTAAACCAGGCATACCTCTACATGAGCCATTATATCGTCCGCAATATCCATGGGTTGGAGTTTACATCAGATGAATGCAAAGACTGTTCTCTAGAATAATTGAACAAAGAGCGTATGAAGAGCAACCTCAAGGATTTGAGGTATACCAGAAAGAGACCCTTGTATTTAGATGAAAGAAGACAACTTGGTGAAGAACCTCCAATGCACAATAGAAGCATGGTAAAAAACTTTCTATAACAGAGATATTGTATCAGAATGGTTACTCAGAACTCCAGGATGATGGATTGCCAATCTATGACAAACTTTCATGATAGAAGAAGTAGTACCAGTTGGATATGTTCCAGTTTGACCCTTGCCACGATGTTGTGAACTAGCAGGAAGCAAAAGAGATGAATCCAACTATGATATACTATAATGATCAGAGCTATATGAAGCCTTCAAAAAAAAAAAAACCAGTGTTCTAGAAAAACTGAAGTACATTGAGATCAAGCATTACATTCTTTGTGATGAGGTCTAGAAAGGAGAAGTGGTTCTCCAATATATCTCCATAGATGATAAAATAAGCAAATACTTTGGTAAAGCCTCTATCCAAGATGAAAGAGTTTGCATACTCAAGAAAAAGGTTGGAGCTCGTGGAGACGACTTCCTTATTGAAAAGGGAAGAGATGACTCCTAGGTTGGGAGGGAGCACTGATACGTTATTGATTCATGGACATTCATTTTTCAGTTTGAAAAATGGTCCAGGATGAGTAGTTCCTTTCCAGTTCAGAAAGTGGTTTGATATTTCTGACGAATAGGCATTGTCCAGTTCGGAAAATGGTCCAAATTGAACGGTCATTTTCGTAATGAAAATTGTTCAATGGATTGTTGATGTACCATAGACAGTGATTCCCCTTGTGGCCAGTTTGGGGGAATGGTCTAGGGAAGTCTTTCTTCTTGACAGTCACTCAAAGTAGTGGTCAAGAAGACTGGTCCGCCTTGCCGAACAATCATTCTTTCGAAGCTCATAGTTGTGAGCAGTTTCGAAGAATGGTCTATTTTGGAGGTTGGTGCAAGACAGTCATTTCCTTAGGAAATGGTCTAGACAATCATTCCCTAGGGCAGATTCATTCTCTCTAAGTTTCACTTTGTTTAGTGCCGGAGGAATGGCCCATATATGCGAATGGTCCAGGTTCAACAATCAGAGACAAACATTCCCTAGGGAAGACTCATTCTCTCCAGGTTGCACTTTGTCTAGTGCCAAAGGAATGGCCCGGATAGGTGAATGGTCCAGGCTTAGAAATCAGGATAGTTATTCTGCCTTGCTTGAGAACAATAGTCCAATAGCTCATGACTGATGTTTTAGCTTCTGAGGGTAGATGCTCTTCCATATATCACAGATGTGAGTGGAAGAATGGCCAAGATGATTCAATTTATATCATAACATTTTTTTTTTGTGCAGGTTGATATCATATGATATGATTGCCATGGAGATTGTATGTCTCTAAACAGTAGATGTATGCTACTAAGGTGGATGTGTTCCACTGATTGTGACTATGTGTCACTGATCAAATAGTTGTGTGCTACTTGGTGTGGTAGTGTACCACTAGATTATAGTTGTGTACTACTATGGATAGACATAGTTATGTTCTATTGAATGACATTGCTCTTATTGCCTTGTAAACTATCAGAAGTATTGAAATTGATTATCATCTAGTTGGATGACTAGTGTACTGATGGATAGAGATTCTCCAGACGAAAAATGGTCCAGGACATTTATTCTTCTAGGACATATGACCGGATTAGAAGAATGGTTTTTGTATCACTCCTTGGAGTGAGTGACTTACTCAACATCATGTCTGATTACTCAGATGGAGTATGGTTTCAAGATATGATGCAGTTGATGTTGTCAGATGACACTGATAATGATGATGGTGTTCGTGATCTAATCATGAGATAGTCTATATGACTATGATGATGCTACCAAGTGAATGGTATGTTTGTGCTCAATACCATTACCTTCAATACCTCCCTAGCTAGGAGGGAGTTTTGATATTATGGTAGTTTCAGGAGGTATTTACCTCCACGTGTAAACATGACGAGAATAGAATATTCCAGGAAGCAAGAAGAAACCCTAAATAATTGATCAAGAACCCTAGAAGACAAGTCAACTCAAGAGAATGATTTATATTAAGTTATTAATCTCAAAGAGAAGAAGTTGTCCCAACTAAGTGACTCAGAGGACTATAAATAAAGGGTGCTTGAGCTCATTTGTACAGACACCTCACAACTGTAGTAGTGCACAAGTTTGGAGAAGAGTTGCAGTTGCAGTTGTAGCTACTGCAACTAGCAGATTTCAGTGTTGGCTGGGATTCTCTCTTGGTGATGGTTTGGACTTTCTTCTTGGCCCCTTCGAGTTATTCTTTCTTGATGCGCTATCCCTAGAGAGAGGTGCACTTTCTTTTTTGGCTATCTAGCCTAGGGTTTTCTTCCAGAATGATTCTCTGTCAAGGTTAAGGTGCTCGGGGGTGGCTTCGGCCTATGGTTGGGTGACAATATTGCCTAAGGATTCGTTAAGGAGGAAGTTCTAAAACCAGAGGGAGATGAGGCCAAGGAAAAAAACAATAAGAGCTTGGTAAAGGCAAAGAGAATCATTGTAGACTCCATCAAGGATCACCTGATCCCTCATGTCTCAACTTTGACAACTCCCAAGAAGATGTTTTGATGCCCTATCCATATTTTATGAAGGAAAGAACATCAATTGGAATATGACCTTGGTGACACATCTCAAGAGTGTGAATATGAAAAAATAAAAAAATATAGGGTATCAAATATTAAAGAGCAACTTGAAGCCATGGGAGACAAAGGAGAAGAATTTGAACTCATAATGACCACCTTGAATGGTTTCCCAAAATCATGGGAATCTTTCATTCAAGGAGTGTGTTCTAGAAAGAAGCTTACGAAGTTTAGCAGAGTGTGGGAGGATTGTAATCAAGAAGAAGCAAGGCTTGTAGCATGAGAAGAAAAATAGTTGATGATAATCAAGCCTTAGCAGCAAATGTAGGAAAAGGAAAGATCAGTAAGGAGGATCATTCCCATTCCCACAAGAAGTCACACAAATCACACAAGGGCCAATTTCTCAAACCTTAGATGCTTCATTTGTTAGAATATGGGACACATTGCAATGTTTTTTCCTAACTTGAAAGATAAGGTCATAAAAGAAAAGTACAAGAGACATCACGCTCATGCCGCAAAATATGATGAACCTAATCAGAAGAGAGCTAAAGGCAATGATTCAAGTGAAGAGTATGTTTTTATTTCATCTCTTACCAGAACAATCACCCATGGAAGTGACACATGGCTAATTGAGAGTGGTGCTTCCAAGCACATGACTGGATATAACAACTGATTCTCAAATCTGATCTAGAAGGATTCACCTCATAAGTTGAAAGTATGCAATGATTACCAGTACCCCATCAAAGGAGTAGGAGAAGCAACTTACATATTGGATTCTGGAAAACCCATGAAGATGAAGGATGTGTTATATATTCATGGATTGAATAAGAACCTCCTTTCCATCTCATCATTAGATGAGAAAGGATTCAGAGTCTCTTTTGTAGACGATGAAGTACTTATGTGTCCAAAAGGAAAAACCATTGACGATGCAGTAGTGATTGGTGTCCAAGAGGGGGACTCGTACAAATTGAAGGGACACTCAGATTCAACACTTGTGCATAATACAATGAATCTGTGTGAACTATGGCATAGTATATTCTCTCATCTACACTACAAGTCATTACCAATCGTAAGAAAGATGGTGACAGGTTTACCAGAGATTGAAGTAAACCATGAAGGCATGTGCAAGGGATGTGCACAAGGAAGAACGTGAAGAACCCATTTCCAAAAAATGACATCAAAGAAAAGGGAGCAATAGACATAGTACATTCATATGTATGTGGACCAATGTCTACAAAATCATTAAGAGGGTATGTATACTATGTCTCATTCAATGATGATTACTCACGTAAAAATTGGATGAAAAATAAAAGTGATGTATTTAGTGAATTCAAATAATTCAAAACTCTTGTAGAAAATATCTCTGAAACAAAAATAAATACTCTGAGATCATACAATGGAGGATAATTCACATCCAATGATTTCAAGACATTCTACAAGGAATTTTGGATTAAGAGGGATCTCTCTACTCCCTACAATCCTTAGCAGAATGGTATGGAAGAGAGAACAAAACGATCATGGAATAAGTGAAATCCATGATTCATGATCAAGACTTACGGATGCATTTGTGGGAAGAAGCAGCTAGGACCATTTTGTATGTGCGGGATAGAAGTCTGCACTCAGTACTTGGGAATAAGACACTAGAATATATGTTTATAAGTGAAAATCCATAGGTCAATCATCTAAGAATATTCAGTTTTCCAGTATATGTACATGTCCCCAAGGACAAGAGATCCAAGTTGGAGCCTTCAAGAAAGAAGGGTATATTTTTTGGATACAATGAGACATTGAAGGCATACATAGTTTACATCATTGGTCACTGATAGATTGAGACTAGAAAATATGTTACCTTCAATAAGGATGCAACCTTTAATAGATCAAGAAAAAACCATACAGATGAGGTTCATGATGAGGAACCTGTAGCTCCCAGAGTTGCAGATACAGATGCAGGCACTGATGTAGTACCAGAAGAACATGTTCTAAAAGAACATCATGATGTGGTAGAACCACAAAGACCTACAGAGATGACTGCAAAGAAGAGAAGGCCAACTTGGGCTTGTGATATTATTCATGATGCATAAAAGTATGGAGCCTCAGATGGATCTTTCAGAGAAAGAAAGAAACCGCGACCATATTCCAGCTATGTAGCATTGTTGAGTGACATCATTGATGCAGAACCTACCAGTTATGAAGAATCCACAGAGAAGAGAGAATGGAAATATTCCATGATTGAAGAATACCAGTCAATCATAAAAAATGATGTCTAGAATGTGGTCTCGAGACCAAAACAGAAGATAGTTGTCGTTTCCAAGTGGATCTACAAGATAAATCATGCAGCAAATGGCAGCATAGAGAAGTATAATGCAAGGTTCCTAGCATGAGGTTTTTCCTAGAAAGAAGGAATATATTATGAGGAGACATTTTCTCTTGTGGAGAGATACACTTCAATTAGGACCATTCTTGCAATAGTTGCAGTGATGAAATGAAAGATACACCAGATGGATGTGAAGACATATTTCTTGAATGGTGTGATAGAAGAGAAAGTGTATGTGGAGAAAACACAAGACTTTGAGACACATGAGAGGCAGACACATGTGTGCATGTTGAAGAAATCCTTGTATGGGTTGAAGCAAGCACCTAGAGCATGGTATGGCCGAATTGAAAGTTTCCTGATGAGCTTGGGTTTCACCAAGAGTACAAAAGATTCCAACATTTACTTCAAGGTTGTGGATGGTGAACCTGTGATATTTATATTGTACATGGATGATTTGTTTCTTACAAGAAACAAGAATCTCATTTTTGAAAGTAAGAGGTAACTTGCTACAGAATTCAAAATGAAGGACCTAGGCATGATGCATTACTTCTTAGGTTTGGAGGTATGGCAGAGACCAGTATGGAAGAGATCTTGAAGAGGCTTAGGATGTTGGATTTCAAATCTGTATCGACACCAATGGTAGAAAAACTAAAGTTGTTGTGTGATATAACTTCAAAGATGGTGGATTCCACCATATATAGGAAGATGATTGGTTTGTTGATGTACTTGATGAACATGAGACCAGATATATGTTTTGCAATGAACACATTGAGTTAGTACACAATTGATCCTATACATGTTCACCTGATTCTAGAAAAACATGTGATGAGGTACACGAAAGTTACAATATATTATGGACTCGGATATATCTCAGATCATGAGATAAGACTGCAAGGCTACACAGATTCAGATTGGGCAGGAAGTGTCATAGACTGGAAGAGTATATATAGATGTTGCTTCAGTTTAGGATCAATTTTGATCTCATGGATCAGTAGGAAGAAGAATTGTATGGCACTTAGTTCTGTAGAGGCAGAGTATGTAGCAACGTCTTTAGCTTGTGGTGAAGCAGTGTGGCTTTGGAACATGATTATAGGATTGTTTGATCTCAAGTTGGAGGCAACCTATATCCTTTGTGACAACCAAAGTTGCATAAGGTTTTCAGAGAACCCATTGTGTCATGATAGGTCCAAGCCTATCGAGATCAAGTACCATTTTATTCGAGAGATGGTAAATAAGGGAGAAGTGAGGCTCCATTATGTCCCTACCAACTAACAGGTAGCAGACATGTTGACTGAGCCGTTGTCTAGAGTGAATTTAGAGTATTTCAGAGAAAAGCTTGGTGTGGTCTATAAAGACTTTCCCTCATGAGAGGGAGTGATGTGTTACATATATGACTCCAGTTGTTGCATAGTGTGGTGCAGTAACAACAGTTTCATGTTTGGGAACTGACTGTGGAACCAGTCAACCTGACCTCACAAAAGGTTAGTAGACGTGGATCCCTTGGGGAGGGCATGTGTTCCCAACTTTAGGAAGTGTAAATCATAGATCCTTCAGGGAGGGTGTATTTCCTTAATAGCTAGAGGGCCAACTTGTGTGGTTGGAGGACGACTAGCCTGGGGCTAGTGGACAAACTCTAGGCTAGATGATTCCTAACCTAGGGCTAGATGGGTAGCGTGTGCTCACTACATCGTGTTGAGAAATACTGAGAGGGGGGGCTGAATCAGTATTTTGAGCTATCAATAGATTTTTAACTTTTCTTTCACTGAAAAATATTAGTCTACTTTATAGAGATCAGTTGTTGTATATTCTTATGAAAACAGTAATGCATCCAGAGATCTTATTATGGATTTCTTCATTCATCAGATGTCTTTTAAATAGTAATTCAACAAAATAAACTAACACAGATGAATAGGACACATGAACACCAGGATTTAAGGTGGAAACCCAAATCGGGAGAAAACCACCGCTGTTGTTGTCTCTGTCTTCAATGATTATTATTAAGAAAACATTCTACAACAATGTACTAGTGCAAACTCATACTAGTACGCAGGCTTCAACCTGCAGAAGGATACAACCTTCTCTCATTTACCAGCCTTTCCTGGAAGGGAGCTTCAACCCCCTAAAGATAGCACCAGTTTCTGCTGGCAGATTGCTACTACTTAAGGGTTTAACCCTCATACTCACTGCTGACCACGTTTCATTAATTTTCACACTGGATCAGGCAGTTTCATCTATTGGTTATGACAGTAACAGAAATTATCTCAAGAGTAAACACAGATCTACAGACTGTCAGGCAGTTACCAAAGGACACATATTAAACAACTCACTAAGCCTGGAGATGATGCCTCTGATCTCATGGTTGCTAGACCCACAGCTGAGATCTCTCTGTCACTATAGATCTGTCGCCCAACTGCCACAAGGAGGTTCCTCTTTCTTCAAACCTGCCATGCTACCTGCACAAATGACCTCACCCACCAGTAGATATCCCTACTGTCAGAAAATTTCCTCCGCGTCCTTCAACATCTCTCTCTACCGAGAGCATCGACCCCTTTTTAAACCCATTGGTCCAGGACCCGTTCAACGCTCATCGGGTCCCATCTTTATTGCCCAGAGGAAATCGGGCCCCTTTTTGAAATTTGAATTAAAC
>JZKD02S1160181.1:29226-41599 GCA_000966675.3 Picea glauca | reverse complement strand
AGATATATATATTTTTTTGTTTGTTAATTGGTCCGGACCTTTTTGGCATAGAGATTAACCTTTGGTTTGAGAAACCGCGACTCAGGGGCATCTAAGCCGTCAAAATCACCCGATTAAAACCGGTGACTTTTCAACACGGAGTAGCTTAACAACACACTTTGTCACCGACTGTCCTACACCTCCAAGATTTTTTAAAAAATATTTTAAAAATAATAATTTTAATGAATTTTTTTAATTTATAAAATAAAAAAAATATTATTTAATTATCTTTATCTCATAAATATATATATATATATATATATAAACAATTTATTGTTTAAAACATAAAATTATATTATATTATTATTTAATATAAGTGGTCATGAATGAGATACTAGTATCGTTGTCAGCCATATGACCATAACACACCTAATCATATTGCAATCAATATTCCTAGTGCCAGAAAAACAGCAATCCTACTCTGGTGTACTTTTGACAATCAATTACTTACCCGTACAAAGTTTTGGCCATTTTCCCAATAAAATAAATAATATATACTTCATTCACCATCATTGGATTTCACGGAATAACATGATTGCAAATCAATATCGACAAATACTCTAAAGCAAAGAAACAACGTTAACTTTATAAGACATTTTACATTTACTCGCCTTTTCATTCCATCTAACAATGGGGATTACCACATTGGTGGTTAAAGCGTAATTTCTTAGCTCTTCCCACCGTAAAGAAATGAAATAAATCACATACCATTAAAATGATGAAGAAAAAATTCACATTCTAATTCACACTTCAATGTTATTCAACAATTAAATGGTTATAATAAATCATAGAGTCTTTGTGCTTTCAACAATAGTAGTAGCATAAGGATTATGAATAAATTTCGATAACATAACAATAAGTTAAAACTCACAAGTTGTTTTCCTTCAATCTTGACACTCTATCTATAAGCATAACAAAACCATAAACCATTTATGGTTTTCCAATTCTACACGCTGGTAATCATCAACAATTAATTGGCCAACTATTGTTGCTTAGCATTCATTGCTTGCTAGTGATATGCATTCATTCCTTACCACTACACGATAGTTATTCCCTACTATTGTTCAATGATCATTGCCTGTTCTTCTACGGGACTGCAAGGTGTATGATACACCTATCCCAACATTCTCCCACTTGTCATATACATTGCAAGGGTGTAAGGGGGAATTCATCAAGTTGTGAGCTAATTACTAGGGGCCATGAATCCCATTGAGTCATAGCACCACTTGAATTTACCTGTGCTGACTAGTTTCGTCAATGCATCTGCAACATTATGGAAAGTGTCAACTTTCTCTAGTATCACCTTTCCATTCTCTTTCATGTCCATAATGGAATCGTATTGGATACCTCTATGCTTTGTCTTCGCATGAAAGGTCAAGTTCTTAGTTAAAGAAATGACACTATTATTATTACATTCAATTGTAATATGTCTTTGACGTAGCCCTACCTCTGAACACAATTTCATAAGCCAAAAGGCCTCCTTATAGGCATGAGTAGTTTATGTATACTTTGCTTTTGCAACGGACAAAACGACCTCAACTTATCGTTTTCTCATCCAACTTACTACTCCACCAAACAATTGAACATATATCCGCTCGTAGATCTCCTTCTATCTGCATCCCTTACCCAATCGAAATCCACATTACCATGTATATCCACTTAGTGTGGGCACTCTAAAACATCACTATGATAGAAAATGGAATATTCAAAAGTACCTCGCAAATACCTGAATACCCTCTTCACTATAGCCTAGTGTTCACGTCCAAGATTAGCCATAAATAGACTTGAGACTTCCACTACTTAAGCAAATTCTGGTCTCGTACATACCATAACATACATCAAACTATTAACTGTACTAGCATAAGGAACACAATCAATGTTCTCCATCTCTATGGGTGTTGTAGTACACTACTCAACTAAAAGTTTAGTTCCCATGGAATCGGAGCACACAATGGTCTGTGATTTGCCATGTCAAAATGTTGCAGCATAAAGTTTACATACTTACTCTTGCTAAACCAATGTTTTCTATTTGTTCTATCTCTCTTGATCTCCATTCCTAAGATATATTTCATAGCCCCTAAGTCCTCCATATCAAATTGTGTTGAAATCTAAGACTTCAAATCACACATCACATCATTATTGTTACCAAAGAATAACATATTGTCTACATATAGAGTGATAACACGGAAATGACCACCATATTGTTTGTAACACATAGTGATCTGATTTGAATCTCAAAAATCTCAATCCCAACACAAAAGAATCAAACTTTTGGTACCACATTATGGGAGACTATTTGAGACCACATAAAGAATTTTTAGTTTTCAAAACAACGACTCTTTACCTTTTTAAACGTGGTTCTTCGACTATGTCATATTGATCTCCTCCTTCAAGTCACCATGTAAAAATGTTGTTTTCACATCCATATTTTCTATCTCTATATCAAAAGTTGCTACTATAGATAATAGGTGCTTAATAAATTCTAACTTAGCAACTGGGAAACAAATCTCACCAAAGTTTACCCCCTCAACCTGGATATATCCTTGCTCAACCAACCTTTCCTTATACTTTTCAATATTGCCATCTAAAACGATCTTCTTTTTTAACACCCATTTACATCCAAGGGGTTTTTGTCCATCAAACAATGGTACTGAGTCCCATCTATCATTCTTTCTAAGTGTATCCATGACCAATCTCCATGACTCCTTATCTTCCATATCATTGTCTATTTAATAGTTCTAGGCTTATCAATGTTACAAAATAAATAAAATATACATTTGAAATCAAGCATACTATAATTATACATGTGTAGTTTCCTTATTTGTTGAGTGGGCCTCCTTAAATTTTGAGGAGGAGTTTCTTACTCCTCTTCTTATCTCTCTGAAATCTCCTCATCTTCAAGTCCATCATGAACTTCTTGTTCATTTTCTAGTTCATCTTTCTCGATATTGAGTGGTCATTGAACCACTAACTCCTTCTTATCTTATTCTAGCTACACCACTATGGGAGAAGGCTTAATTTATCTTAAAATACCATTCTTGATATAAAAAAAAAATTCCAACCATGGGATCCCAAAGATTTTACCCTCTCACACCAACACCATAGCCAATGCAGATACATGTCACGACCATGTTATCCAACTTTGTCCGCTTCTTCTTAGGCACATGAGCATATGCCTCACAACCAAAATCATGAAGATGCTAAAGAGAGCACTTATTTCCCATCCAAACCGCCATAGGATTTTTATCCACAAGAGCTAATGTGGGAGGCCCAATAATCAAGTAACATGCAGTGGAAACCACTTTTTCCCATATCTTCTTCTTTGGCCATTTCCACTAAGAATACTCCTATCTCTCTCCTTTAATTTTTTGTTACTTTGTTCTACAACTCTATTCTATGAAGGGGTATATGAATTTGTCTTATGTCTTTCAATGTTTTTTTCCTTATAAAACTTATCTAACTCTATACAACAAAATGCACTTCCATTATCAATCCTCAACACCGTAATCTACATACTAGTGTAATTTTCCAACAGACCTTTAAACTCCATAAACCAACTAAAAACCTTATATTTGTTTCTAAGAAAATATAGCCATATCCTTCTAGAATAATCATCAACAAATGACACATAATACAAAGCTTTATAAATCAAAGGAATTTTAATTGGATAGAATAGATTATAATGAATTAAGTCCAACAACCCATAAGATTTGTAAGAACTAGAATAAAATTGAACATGGTTCTATTTTCCATGTATGTTATGCTCACAAAAATAAAATTCAAGAGAACAATCATTCAATCCATAGACAAGGTTTTTTCTTTTCAAGGTTCATAGGTGCTTCTCACCTATATGGCTGAATATTTGGTGCCATAACATTTTCTTCTTTGTAGGTAACTTGTGTTTTGAAGAAAGAGCTTATTTAGGTTACCTAGAAAGCATGACCATCAAAAATAGATATAGGTTTTGATTGTGAAGGTGTAGATCCTAAAAACATATTCACTATAGAAATGGAAGAACTATAACACTAAATGGTGCACACATCAAGATGGAACAAAGTTCCTACACAAACACCCTTAGCGAGAACCATAACTCCTCAAACCATCTTACACCCTCTTCCATAGAAAAAAAACTACACATCTTCATCATTAAGTTTTCTTATTGATAGAAGGTTCCATCCCAGACCTAAAATGTCCAAAACTCTACCAATCCTCTTCACTCTACAATCAGGGAATCTTATCAAGAATCCACCATATCCCACTATGCTAAGATGAGATTCAACACTAAGGTATACCATCCCACCATAATATTTCTCATACACTTGAAACTCGTGTCAATGGAAATCCATATGGAAGGAAGCTCCAAATTCTATCAACCCCACACTCTAGCCTACATGGGTTTCCAGAGTAGCAACAAAGGCATCTCTGCCATCCTCTTAAGTATATCTTTTAGAATCATCATCAAAATCATTCATTTCCTTCTTATTCTTATTTTTCTCTTAGGCCTTGCAATCTCTTCTGAAATGCCCAAGGTTGTCTCAATTCCAAAAATTTTCCTCGGACATTTCAGGAGAGTTATGTCTCCCATAGGAATTGGATCCACCATTTTCTCTTTTCTTTCCTTTCTCCTTCGATCTTCCATTAACAACCAAGGCATCATAATATTTATGCCTCACCTCCTCTGAGAGTAAAGTAGCCACGACCTCATCAAGCACCAATGTCTTTACAGTGGTTCCAATCACCATTACCAGGTTGGCCTATGAATTTGGAACAGAACTCAAAAATATCATACACCGATCACCCTCATTCATATTCACTCTAATTGAGATCAACTAGGTCACAATAGTATTAAATGCATTCAAATTCTCGACTACATAATCACCATCACCCATTATCAAGGAAAACAGCTTTTTCCATAGAATGTTTTTATTAACTAAGGTTTTATCCTAATACAAATCCCCCAACTTCTTCCAGAGAATTGTTGTGGTTTTCTCTTTCAATAATACCGAATCAGCCAAGCAGAGACTGATAAATCTACTGACCTTTCTCTCCAACGCCACCCTCTCTTCATCGTTCATACTAGCGGGTTTAGTTCTCGATACTACAACCCATAAATCTTGATCTATGAGAACATCTTCCATATTGAGTGTCCACAACTCAAAATTAATGCAATTGAACTTCTCCATTTCTAATATGGGCATGCTCACTATTTCCCTACAACAATATTTCCTTATGTGCAAGCTCCCATTCAAACCAAGATCAGATTATGAAACAACCTTTTCCCCAACACATTGGATACAAGGCGATCAAAGTCCAATACCAAATAAAAGGAAGAAAAGGTGAAAATACACTTCCTACACTAATACATGAGAGAATAATGTGCAAAAACATAGAACAAGACAATTGAAAACAAATGAAGGAAACACCAAATGATTAAACAACACAATTTCCTAGGGAAAATCTTTTTGAGAGAAAAAACCCACACTCTAAAGCACATTTAATGTATTATTCAACAACTAAATGGTTAAAGTACATTACAAAGTCTTTTTCCTCTCAACAAGAGTGTTCAACAACAACAGAAGGATTCCAAACAAATTTTGGAAGCATAATAGTAAAAATCACACACTATTTTTCTCCAACCCTAGCACTCAATAATATGGAAGAATAAAACCATAAACCATTATGGTTTTCCAATTCTACATTCTAGTAACCACTAGCAATTAATTGGCCAACTATTGTTGCTTAGCATTCATTTCCTTCTAGTGTTCTACATGTATTCCTTGCCACTACACAACAATTATTCCGTGCTACTACTTAGCATTTATTCCCTACTACTGCTCAGCAATAATTACTTGTGCCACTATAGGACTACAAGGTTTATGAAACACCTATATGAACATTTAGCATGTGTCTTAGTTTTTCTTTGGATGGGAATAATTCTTATGTTTATCATCAAGATAAGAAAGGGGAAAGGGATGGGAGTAAGTACTAATCTTGAATTCTTAGTGTTTCATTTTGTCACAAATAGTGGCATCAAGCTTTTATTATTCTTCATGAACTTGTACGTGTCTTATTAATTAGTAAGCATTGTCACAAGTTAAGGGTGGAGTCCATATATCACATAGAATTATTTTCTTTGGAGTTCTCATTTAGGGGCATCTTACAATAAAAATGTTTTTTTGTAAGTAAGCAGAAGAAGTTCAATTAAAATATGGAAAAAATGTACAGATATTTAGTCATAAGCAGGAAGGCCAAGGCTAGTCTACTCTCTGCCATGAGTTATGAGTTTCAAATAGTTTGTTGGCCTACCCATCGAGAAACCAGACCCTCCTACAAAATGAACTACTGATAGATTTTGAGATACCAAAAAAGAAAGTAAAAGACAACCTTCTAAGAGTACTAAAACCTGACACATATAGATAGAAAAAGTGATAGCCATGAGACAAAATAAAATAGAAGGAGGATCCTAAAATGAAGAAAGAAAACCCAAACATCAAGATGGTGACATGTGTATGGATTCACCTCCTTCATTCTTTCCAACTAGCACTCGATCCAGGGAGTTATGATCATATTGGGAAAGGTTTTGATAGTGAATCCTCAAAGATTCGCCTGAGTGGTCAATCTATCTTGTGTCTATCAAGATGCTTTGGATGGAGGTTCCTTCATCGGCTAGACAAACACTAACTTTATTGGCATACCTCCAAACATGGGAAGTATGAGAGTATGGATTTCTTGAATGCCATATTGAAGTAGCTCTAGGTATTCTTCTAATCACCGAATGCAAGAGAATTTTCTTGGGGAGGATCCATTCTAGATTATCCTGAGAATGTTGATGATGGTCTAGGAATCTCTTTCGCCAATGAACTTGGAGTAGTTCTAATATTTTGCAATATTCAGACCATAGAGAAGAGCTCATAGTTTTGTTGTGTTATTAGAGGTGATGCCCAAGTTAACTACATATACCTGAAGGATACGCCTCTTGTGTCTTGAAAAACCTCACCATACTCAGTTGGGTCTGGGTTTTCCCTTTGAATCTCCATCAAAATTGAGCTTGAAAAAGTATTAAGGGGGAAGAGAATTTAGGAGGATGGAGGAGGAATATTTTTATGGTCAAAGAGGGGTTGAAGTCCCAATTGGAAAGGATGATATGCTCCCTATTTTTTCACTTGAGGTCCTCCTTAGTCCATTGAGAATATTGGATCGTTTCGAGGATATTTCTTTGAATTATTATCTAGGTTGAAGGGGTAGATTGTTCTTTGTTTTTGAAAATTCCACGATTTATTTCCTTCCAAGTTTCCCAGAGGAAAAATATTAGGAAAGGTTTCCATATTTAATTAAGAATTTTATTCTAAAATCCCTAAGGATTCCAAGAAGAGATGGTGAACCTAACACTATCTTAATTTTGGTCTATTTGATGGAAAAGAGTGGCTCGTTGATCCCAAAGGGTTGTATTAAAAGGAAAAGAGTTAAGGAGGTGCTCTAAAGACTATCATAACTACTTTCACATGACATATATACCAAGGCCTTCAAACCCTTGATGAATTAGTTTATACCAAGTCATAATTTTCTTGTGGGAAGTTAGCCAAAGGAAGGTAGCAATTTTTAGCCAAAAATTGGATTTCCATATTTTAGTCCAAATGTTACCCGTGGAGACCATAGCATGCCCAACTACCAAAGAGTAGGATTGTTTCAGATTGAATTTACCTTCTCTTCTATATCCCTATCTGAGTTTGTCAAGTCTGGTTGAGAATTTTATTTGACGATTGAGAAGATCCAATTTTAAGGAGGAGAATGTGGGATGGTCTCATAGAGGAACATGGTTAGGATAAATGGACCAAAGTCATTAGTCAAAAGAATCAGGGTTGGGATTCCAATAATGATGAACCTTTCTCCCTTGGACCTATTTTGAGGATGTATTTAAGGATAATGTAATTGGGGTTTTCTTGAATCTTTAGACATTGCTACCATGAATATTCCCCAAAAAAGGATGACTTCCCATCTTAGATTTCCCAAAAACTATGATTTTGAATAAGATATTTTTATTCCATGTTATATTTCCAATAAGGGACCTTCGTTGATTTCCATCTATTCTGATAAGATATTGTGCACTAATGTCCTTGGAATACTTGTTTTTCCATAGTACATTCCAGAGCTACCATTTACCTTGAAGCCAATGCCACCAAGTTTTGACTCCTATAACATCATTGAGGAGCTCATGGTCCCTTAGACCTAACCCTCATTTTACTTTGGGTGAGTAGAGAGAGTTCCAAGTGAACAAGTCCCATTTTCAGGTTGTATTGGTTCCCTTCCAAACAAATTTTTGTTGAATAGATTTGATGGCCTTAAGTATAAATTTGGGAATAACAAGGGCATATAAGAGATAGAGAGGAATAACCTAAAGAACATATTTTAGATGTATAAGGTGTCCAACAATGTTCAGGGTTTGAAAGCTCCAACTGGAGAGTTTTTTTCTAACCTGGAAATGAGATCCTCTTAGGAAGCATTCTAAACAATAGAGTCAAGGAGAGGGGTGCCTAGGTATTTGGATGGAAGGGAGCTTCGAAAAAATCCTAGGATGTGAAAGTATGTGAAGTGTATTGGTTGTTATAGAATGAATGGATAAAATCATTGATGGTTTTGCAACTCTCTTGGTATCTCTTATTTCTATCATATTATGTGATTTTTCTTCTTGTTTAAATTATTATATAAAATCAGACTCCTTTATTTTCAGTTTGTATTTGATAAATGATAAAAAATAGTAGTTGGTCTTTAAGTTATTAACTTTAAGGTTAATTGAACTTGCAATAAGTCTATAAATTAGGGTGATAATCCCGCCTATCTTGTATTAGCCAAACAAGATTCAAAAAATTGTTACGAGGAGGACTTCCATTTCTTTTACTCAAAATTTTCTTTGGCGACCATATTGGGGATGAAGGACTCTATTTTCATTTCCATGGTTTGTATTTTTTGTACACTTGTAAATTTATTGTTTATATTTACTGTTTTAATTTCTACTTGTTGTCTTTTTGTAGCTTGTATTCTTTTGTTCATATTTTTCTCTTGACTCATAATTGCTCCTACTCAAAGAAATCCCAACCTAGGTAACGGTCTAAAGGATCAAACCAACATTACCCTTACCTTGTACAACATCATTCTTGATACTGCCAATAGTCAGGATGAACTTAATCATTCTTGGGATGTTGTTTCTAAAGAGGCTCGAATTAGGAAACAGTGGGATGCCTATCAGAGGATGATTAGAAACCATCCTCTTCATTTATATATTATCATGACCGTGCCTACCCTTGATCAACCTAACATTATTGAAGGCCCCGTCAATCAGAACAACGTCTTATTTACCTTATTTCAAGAAATCCTCAGACATTCTCATACTAGGGTTGAGTTACACCAATAATGGGAAGTTATTACTGCTGAAGTCCATCTCCAACAAGAATTAGTACATATTATGTCCTCTTCCTCCCATATATCTCAATGAATACGAGGTCAATCACCTGAATTTACTCTCATTTCCGAAGTAGGAAGAAGAAAAGTTATTCTCCAAGGACAACAACCTAAGATTCATCGATATTTGTCTTATTTGGCTAGTTCCCCATCCTCTCCACTCCCTTACATCTTCAAAATGTCGATTATTAGTAGTGGAACAAGAAGTAGTGGTTTTGGAGGTGGCACCAGTAGTTCATCTTAATCATAACCTATTTCTTCTTCAACTTCGATCGAGAGTATCTATACTTATGCTATTCTTGTTCAATCCACCAAAAAACTGGCCAAGTTCATTAATAAATATGGTTTATTTCAATTCAAGGAAGATCCTACTACTACTCCATGAAATGTTTCTTCTCCATTGAATCTTGCGTCCGCAACCAATCCTTTGCCAAAGTTTAAAGATCATTTGCCTAAATTTTTGGGAAATGGTACTATTTCCACATAAGAGCATTTGATTGCTTTTTTGAATGGCTGTCATAACATTGTTGCAATTGAAAATGATACCTCTATGCATTTATTTGTAAATTCTTTAGAAGGAAAAGTTGTGGATGACTTCTTTGACTTGCCTCCAAAAATTTTCTACACCTGGGAAGTGTTGGTCTATTGGTTCAAGTCCATTTTTGGACAACCCAAGAGTCCATTCGATTGATTAAAGGAGTACAATAAAATTATATATGAAAAATGTGAAACCATTAAATATTTCAATCTTTGCTTCACCAAGTTATATAATGAAATCCATGAACTAATTAGACCACAAAATCAAGTTGCGTTCATGTATTACTACAATGCTTTTCCCTCTTCTTATCACCACAGAATGGAAGAAAAATCCATAGACAATATTAGATATGCCCTTTAGACTTGTTTGGAGTATGAAGAGCATCTAGACAGAATCGATCTTCCTAAGGAAGACTATTCCAAACAAACTGATATGTCTATCGTTCTACAACTTATGTGAGACATTAACAATCAAATGATTTATTTTGAGAGAAAGGGAATTACTCCTACTTCCACTATTGAGACTTTCACCCAGGATGCCATTAGGAATTCCACAAACAATAATTTTCAACCCAAGGCCATATTTCCCAGAGCCTTGTGTAATTTTTGCGAAGAGCATCACGAGGAAAGCACTTGTGAAATGAGGAAAAATGTGAGGGGTCGAATCTTTGGAAAGAAAATAGATACTACCATTGTTGTACTAGATTGGGCCCCACAAGATGATGTTATGGTAGTTAATACCAGAAATAAATCATATGCCAATAAGGGCAAAGATGATTATTCCAAGACTACTTTTTTCCTAGCCAATCCACTAAAACTACTATCTCACAAGTTTCCCACCCTTCTACCAATCATGAAGTCACCGCTCCTTCTTCGAAGTACAATATTTTAAATCAATTGGATAACATAAAAGATGATGCTACTCTTTTTTATATGGTAACCACACCAGAACAAAAGCAACATCTTAGAGATTTCATGGAAGGTAAAACTTCCAACATAGCCAATATCATGGAATATTACGATGAAGAAGAATCTCATGTAAATAAGATAGGTGTAAATAACTTTAGGATATCTGTAAATTACCCCCTTTTCTATATTTCTATAAATATTTTAGACAAAATAACCCATTACTACCTCATTGATGGTGGCTCAAGCCTGTTGACGGGCATAAATGACACATCGTCAACTGGAAGGTTAGATCCGGATTGGGGTTGTCTAATTAACCCAAGTCGTTTGGTATGATCTGACCCGACGGGTTTAACGGTTTCTTTAGCCAACTAAAGTCCTAAAAACAGTAAAAGAAATAAACTATTCTAAAGCTATGATTCTAACAAATGATATTTTACTTACTAATGTTTATTAAAAAGAAACGTGAATATACAAATGATTATAAACAATCTATATACAGTTTACAAGGTTTACTTGAAATCTTGCGAAAATGAATGTTCATAATAATGTTTCAAAATAAGATAAAGTAAGAACATAAATATTTTTGTTTTTTCAATGTTTAAATATTTTAAACTAATAAATACTAAGCAAATACAATTGAAACAATGACACAGAAACAATCAAAGCTAATTAATGCAATCATTGTCTCATTCATATATAAACAATTCTGAATAAAAGAAAGCAATGCACCTACTAACCTCTCACTGATAAGTAGTACTAAGCTAAATTTATCTCTCTGTATTTGTATGAGCTCCTCTTAACCTGTGTCAAGTGTAAACCTATGAAAAAAGAAAGCGTAATACTTCCTGAAGAAATTCAAGGAAGTGTTTCATATTCTGGAGTGATTTTATAATGACAAAAAGACAAATAATTATATATCTTGTGACCTTGAAATGTCCAATAACTGAAAATGAAAGAAATTTCAATTCTCAGGAATGGTGTTACTAGCTATCTAGCATTAGTTGTAAACAAAAAATATTTGAATAGATGACCAATCACAGATATGAACTAAACCAAAAGATAATGAACAACATAAAGAAAAGAATGACATAAAATATTATGTGCAGAACTGACTAAAGCTAATTCGACACATATAACATTTCACATCAAGAAATTACATGAGAAGACAATGAAAAAACATTGCAAAGTCTACACAAGACGAAAGCTAAAGAGTAAACTGCTTTCTCATATAGTTTCAACAAAATATGTTCATCATATGGTCGATGAATAACTTTTGGGATAATAAACTCTTAAAGATTGAAAAAATTAATATATAAATGATAGCAATTAACCATGTATTAATAAAACAGACTAAAGCTAATTTAAATCAATGCATAATCAATTATTCAAAGAATATGAAGATATTATAATGAAAATAAAACCATTTTACTCA
>JZKD02S1160181.1:0-16099 GCA_000966675.3 Picea glauca | reverse complement strand
GTTGTACTTGGAATTGGATTTCTACAAAATGTCATGAGCTTGTTTTTGAATGTGTTGGATTCACTCAAAAAAATTGGTTGCTCAATTTTCTTCGGTCTGAGCATGGGAGGGATCTTCCTTTGTAGCTGCAATGGGAAGAGCTACGTCAATGGGGGGCAATGGCTAGAACCCCGAGAAATCCTAAAAAAGGTTGTGTCCAATACAGATGTAGAGGGATATATTAATAATAGTAATCTATTTTTAAGGTCATGGCCAAGACACACCAAATTGGTGTATAAGACCCCCTTGTTTGTGGGACAAGGGACTCCCCTCCACCCAGCAATTTGACTGGTAAAGTCTACAGAGGTATACATACCCTTACCCCCTATGGATTTGAACTTGTGACCTCTTAAGAGGAAACACATGTTCTTAACCATTAGGCCCAATAAGGAAGGCTCTCATCCCATGTGCATGGATGTTTGGAATTTTACATCCTCGGGATATGGAAAATCATCATGTTGACTACCTTTGTTTGTTCATCAATTTGTGGGTGGAAGGAAGTCGATTTGGTCAGCTTTGTGTCCATTATAGACCATAGGCTAGACCAAAAAGTACTCAAGAACCTAATTTCTCGATATTAAATAATGGTCCATCGGAGACAAAAATGAAGCCTAATATGTTCAAATAAGATCTTAGTGGTGGCCTTAGTTGTGATGCTCTTCTTGCAGGGTGCCAAAAATACCATATTAGGGAATTGATTAATGATCATGAAGACACAATCATTCCCATGCTTGGTATATCAAACATGTAATCCATGGATATGGACTTGTTGGGCCCAACAACCCCCCTCTTTATTTTTAATCAAATCTAGGGTCCTTCGAAATTTTACTTGGATTCTTCATTTTTTTTTTCTTTGACTTGATTGGATTGGTATTGGTTTKCTTTGTTTCGAGGTTGGTTTGATTTTATATTCTTTTCTTTTCTTTGGTTTTAATTTCATGAAATTCAAATGCCATTTTGTTTTTCTTTCTACATATTTTTTATGTTGTTGGATGARCTTCATAATTTGCGAGTTTGTTTTTACCTCTTCCTTATTGAATTTATTTGCTATGAGAATGGCTTGGTTGAAGAAATGGATTAATAACCATGATTTTACAGGAATAATRTTTATTGCGACACATCTTTTCTATGACATTTGTTCGCATTTGATCAAATTTGAATGAGGGAGAGACGAGCATAGAAATATTAATTATTTAAACGAAAACATTAATTTTTATCAACTGTTTACTTTCGTTTAAATTATGATTATGTTTTCGTTTTTTGCTCATTAGAAATCATTTTCAGAAAATCATTTGGTAGGTTTAATTAATTAAATTATTTTGTTAGTTTGCATCTCATTTCAAAATAAAAATAAATAAAATAAAATAAAATAAATAATTATCTATCATTTGTTTGATTTTGTGAAACCCCAAAATTAATATTTTTCTCCTCTCCATCAACTTGAAGCTTCTAGATTTTAAGATCATATTTGAAAGGAAAATATAAACAATATTTGTTTATAAGTTAGTTTAAATTCATTTTAATTTTATTGATCTAGATTTTGTTTTATTCACAATTTTTAGGTTATTAATTTAGTTTCTTTTTGTTTCACAGGTTTATATTATCATTTATTTGGTACGGATCTAATCATGGCTTGATTTTATTATCTAAATATGTTCAAGATAATTGATCCAAAAATAATATTGGATTCCTGCAAATAAATTATGAGCAACAACAGATAAGATTTGGAAATGCATTCAAGAACAGACATATGATTTTGCGGGACTTGTTTCCGCTAAACCATGAGGAATTTGAAGAAACGGTTGAAAACCCATCTCCGGAATGGGCCCATTTAGCTTACATGCGAGAATTTTCCCAAACAAATGCACGTTTTGAGATATATTTGTGTCTCTTTACGAGAAAAATTTCAGGTGGACGAAATTATTAGAGATGCCGAGACAATTCATTTATTGTATAAATATATGAGAAAGTTCAAATCCATGGGAGATCCAAGGAAAGGAGAGGAGGAATTTTATCATTTCTTTTTTGTATATTATTTCTTTTGTAAAAAAAAATATTTTCAAATGGAGTAACGGATGGTTGGAATCTCTAGGAGAATGAACTAGTATTTTCAAGGAAGAATATGGAATTTCAGGTTTCTTAATGGCTTTTGTCCTATGAGTAAATGGTTTTGTTTTCATTATAATATATTCATATTCTTTGAGTAGTTGATTATGCATTGATTTAAATTAGATTTAGGACCTATTTTATCAATACATGGTTATTACTATCATTTATGTATTAATTTTTTCAATCTTTAAGAGTCTATTATCCAAAAAATTCATTTTGGACCTTATGAACTTATTATACTGAAGCTATATGAGATACAATTTACTCTTTGTCTTTTTTCCTTTTGTAGATTGTGCAATGTTAATATTGTTTCTCATATAATTTCTTAATATGAAATTTTATTTGTATTGAACTAGCTTTAGACGGTTCTGCATATAACTTTTCATGTTATGTTTTCATTTATATGGTTCATTATATTTTGGTTACTTTAATATCTGTGGTTGATCATCTATTCAAGTATTTTGAGTTTACATCCGATACTAGATAGCTGGTAACACCATTTACCAAAGATTGGAATTTCTTTCATTTTCAGTTATTTGGACATTCTAAAGTCACATGATATATAATCGTTTGTCTTTTTGTCATCATAAACTAGTTCCGGAATATAAAAGACTTCTTTGAGTTTCTTCACGAAGTATTATGCTTGCCTTTGTCATAGGTTTACACTTGACACAGGTTAAGAGGAGCTTATACAAATACAGAGAGATGAATCTAGCTTAGTATTACTAATCAACGTCATGTTAATTAATTTATATTTTATTTAATTTGTTTATTTGTGAATGAATAATGGTTGCATCATTTAAACGTTAAATTCTTTGACCATTATAGTTTTATCATTTACAATCTTATTCAATCATTGTTTATTAGTTTTTCATTTATAGTACAAAGACACTTTCCTTTAATTTCTTATTTTGATACATTAGTTGAAAACAATTATTTTCACAAGGCTTTGCTTAAACCTTGTAAATTGTATATATCTATTGTACATAAACATTGTTAGTTAAGCATTTGTAATTAAAGTGTTGATTGTTAGAGTTGTATCTTAATTTAGTCCACATCTTTTAGTTGTTTTAAGATCTTAGTTGGCTAATGGAGCCATAAAACCCATCAGGGTAGATTATACCAAACGGCTTGGGTTAAGTAGACAACCCCAGACCAAATCTTCCCTTCCCGTTGATGGTGTTTCATAAACACCCGTCAACAGGACTCCCAAGGCCTATCGAGAGTAGGTAGAGGGGTGTATATCCCTTGTTTCTTGATGGCGGGTTTGGTAATGGTGTAGGAAGTGCAAAATCTGATGTACTTGTAGACATCTTGTCAAATCTTTGGCCAATAAAAGTGATTTTGCAGTACTTCCATTGTTTTTTCCACACAAAAGTGTCTTCTTGCTCGACTGTAATGAGATTCCAAAATAAGTTTTTCATGCTTGCTTGAAGGAACAAAAATATGGTTCATATGACATAACAGTTCATCCTGGAGATGAAAGAAAGGAACTATTTTACCTGTGCTCAATTTTTGATAGGGAGAAACAAAGTCAAAAACACTATTGTATAATTGTGGCCACTTGGAAGTCTCATGTGCACAAGAGTTAATAATTATGGTTAACACCACAATTGGGGGTTGACTGGGGAAACCTATGACATGGTTGGTGTTTCCCTTCTTGTAATTGATGTTCAAGTGGAACTGTTATAGGTACATGTACCACTTCTGATGGAAATCATTCTATAAGTTTCCCTGTGTCTGCATGAATTGCATAAGCTTTTATCAATGTGGATGATCGTTTCCTTCTCTAGAATGTAATGCTTCCAATATTTACATGTCTTCACAATGGACTACATCTATTTTTCATAAGTGAGGCATATATGAACAACATCATATAGTGTTTTACTTTGATAGGCCATCAGATGCCCATTCTGAGTGAGGACTACATCGATAGCATAATTTGAAGCATTTATCTCAATCTCAAAAGGTTGTTGCAGGTTTTTCATAATAAGTAATGGTATTGAATAGAAGAAAAATTTCAAATCCTTGAACTATTTATGTTGGGAAAAACCCCAAACAAACTTGGCCTTCGCTCCACCCTTGGTCACATGGATTACATCCCAAGCGATATGAGAGAACCCAAAGAAAAACCTACGGTAGAAGTTGATGATGCCAAATAAGATGCAAATCTCAACCAATGTCTTCAAGGATAACCAATCGCAGATGAATTGGATTTTAGCTGGATCCAAATGCACACCCTACTCATCCAAAATGTATCCCAAATATTGGATTATTTTCATATCAAAGGAGCACTCCTCCAAATTGGCATATAACTTGTGGTGTCACAGGGTGACCAAGACCTGTTGAATTCCCTTCAAATTTTCCTCCTAGGTATTGCTAGATGTCATCCAGGTATATGACCAAAAATGAGTTTGTGAATGGTCCTAATATATCATCCATCATCCGCATGAATGTGGCCAAAGAATTAGTTAAGTTGAAAGGCATGATCAACCACTCGAAGAGACCTTCTTTAGATTTGAAGGTTGTATTCCATACATAATTTTTCTCAATTGGCACCTGGTGGTAGCCTAACTTTAGATCAATCTTACTGAAAAATTTGGCTCCCTTGAGTTGATTGAGAAGATCATCAATCCAGGGGATGGGGTACCGATATTTTACTATGATATTGTTTAGGGCTCAGAAATTAATACAAAGTCACCATGTCCCATCCTTCTTTTGTACTAGAAAAAATGGATTCTAGTAAGATGAGGATCTTGGTTTGATGTGGCCCTTCAAAACTAGTTCTTGGATATGAAATTTTATTTCTTCATTCTCCATAATAGAAAACATGTATACAAGGTCATTAGGTAGATGAGCATTGACTTTCAAATAAATTGAGTGCTTTACCTGATAGTGAAAAGGAACCCCAATAGGATAGGAAAATGTTATAGTGACACTTGGCACTATATATGCTCATTACAACTCATTGGCCTCAATTACAACCATTTCCCTATTTGTAGGAGATGAACCCCCTTTTTCCTCCCAAAAAACATATCAAAAATCCATTTTTTCAAGAAAATGTTGAGTAAAAGAAATGGAAGTCATCCTCACAACATTGTTTTGAATCTTGTTTTGCTAAGACAAGATATATGGGATTATAACCCTAATTTATATCCTTATTGCAAGTTCAAGTAACCTTGAAGTTATTAACTTAAAGACCAACTACTATTTTTTATCATTTATCAAATACAAACTGAAAATAAAGGAGTCTGATTTTATATAATAATTTAAACAAGAAGAAAAATCACATAATCTGATAGAAATAAGAGAGACCAAGAGAGTTTCAAAACCATCAATGATTTTATTCATTCATTCTGTAACAGCCAATAGACTTCACATACTTTCAAAGTATGGACCAGATAATAGTCTAGCAACCTAAGGTAACACACACATAGGCCATTGGTGCCTTCAAATCAGACCAAGAATGATAAGTCAACAAATATAGCTTGCAATCCATTATGACTCTACATAATAATCATATTTAGTACTGAGAAACTAATCCATAAATCAAAAGAAGTTTGTAGACTATCAAATAGACAATCAACCTGGAAGCATATCAGAATTCAATGCGCATTGGTCCTAGCTTTTCGTCACCCTCAATAGACATTGCTATCACAAGAAGTGTCTTAGCTTAGAAATGAAATATGAATGAAGTAGTAATGAAATATCACTTGGGATCAAGAGTGACTTCATGACGATTTTAATATTCAACAATGGAAACTCCATAGGGAAGGCAATATAGAATTGGCTTAAACCTAGCTCTTTGGTTTTGCAGACGGAGAAGATTTTTGTTTATATACTCAAAAGTTTTCTTTTTGCTCTGGTATGCTCTTTCAAATCGGGGTAGCGGAAGGTAGAAAATGGAATGACAAGAGAGGTAATAGATTTAACACTCAAGTTTAAGAAAAGTGGTCATATATGCAACACGATACAAGGTTGTGGACCGCAAGCGATTGTCTTTCTTTATGTTTTGACTACTTATCAGTACTCAAGCATACTTATGCAAGAAAGGAAAAATTGTGGTTGTACATGACTCATCTAGATTAGGTTGAAAAAAGGTCCAAACAATTGAGGGTAAAGCAACAAAGAAATAAAGCTATAGTGAAATGAAAAATAAAGCTGTAATCAAATCTCAAGAAAAACTAAAAATGAAGCAACAATATTGATGAAATAAAGTGCAAAGCAATAAATCAACTGTACAACCTAAATTGATATTTACAAGAAACATTGATTCAGAAAATGTAGCAGTTATCTAGGCTCAACATAATGTTTCAAATGCGAGCCATTAGTCATAAAAGAGAATAACCACTCTTCAAAGTCCTTTAACATGTAAGTTTTATTTCCGACTACTAGAGTGATCTTGTGAGGACCTAACTAGAGTTTTTGGAATTTGAAGTGCTTTCCTTTATCAACATGTGCGTAGTCCCAAAGAAAAACTTTGTCATTGACTTTAAACTTGATAGATTTTCCAAACTTGTCGAAGTAATTCTTGGTTGTTTGTTGCATTTTTTTTTCCAATGCATGGTTTCTTTGTTCTTCTAAGGCTAGCAGAGAATTAATTCTCTAGGAAATATTAGTAGAATTCAACTCTTCAGCCTGCATTTCTAAAGGGAGAGATGCAAGTTCAAGCTCAATGGGAATAACAACTTCTTGACCATATAAAAGTTGAAAAGGGGTGTGGCCAATGTTATTTTTGGTGGTTGTGCGATTATCCCATAATGCATATGTGAGAAGAGTATGCCATTAGCGGGGCTTATTGTCAATAATCCTTTTCAGGATTATGATCGGGTTTTTATTAGTGGACTCGACTTGCCCATTTCTTTGAGGGTAATAAGTGAATGAGGTGAACTGCTCGACTCTAAATTTGCTGAGAAACCGAGTAAACTTTGTTGAAATAAATGTTGATAGATGTTGTCTAAAATTATTTTGAGAGGAAGACCAAAGAAAGAAAAGATATTAGATTTTAAGAAGTTAATAACTCACTCATCTTGTTCATTCTTAAAAGGGACAACTTCATTCCACTTGGTAAAGTATTCTGTTGTCTTCATGATAAATACATTCCCTACATAAGATGGGGGGTTAATAGGGCCGATAAAGTCTAATCCTCATTTAGAAAATGGGAAGTAGTGTAAAAATGGTTGTAAAGGCATAACATAAAATTGTTCCTTTCTAGAAAACTTTTGACATTTTTCACAAGCCCGAACAAACTTGATAGAATCTTGAAACATCAAGGGAAAAAAAAACCATTCCTGATGGTCTTGAAAGTTGTGGTTTTTGCAATCAAATGGCGACCAATATGGAGGTTAGAATAAGTTGATCCATGAAATTCATTCAAAAACTTTTGGGTTGCTTTATCATCTATACATCTTAACAACAACCCATCAACAGATTTACGAAAAATAACATTTCCCAAGATGAGGAACTTTGGGGCTATCAAGCACAGTCTTGTACGCTGATGTGAATCTAAATGACCTAGAAAATTCTAATGTAAGAGATAATAAACGATATCCTTGTACCAAGGATGATCAACAATATCTACATCAAGAGTTTCCAAGTAAAACAATGCTAACAAAGCAATCTCATATTCCTCAAGAGAATCACTTGGTTCAGGATGTTGAGCCAAGTGAAGAGCTAGATTATGTCCCTTAATTGTCTTGGTCGTAGTAATTGTTAAATCATGTTCTTGTATTTTGGCAAGCCAATGTGCAAGTTTTCCTGAGAGATAAGTCTACATAAGAAGAAGCTTGACTGTAGGCAAAGGGACTCTTACCTGTGTTTTCTTTCCCAAAATAAAATGCTTGAACTTTCCTATATATTTTACCAAGGAGAAAGTGTGTTTTTCAATTAGAGTATATTTTGCCTCATCATCTGACAAACTTTGACTCATATAGGCTATAGGTTTTTCTTGATTTTGGTCATCAACTTGCAGAAGGATGGAAGAGATTGCCTCTTATGTGGTATTGGTATAGATGATGAAATCTTTATTAAAATCAGGCTTGGAAAAAATTGGTGCTGAGATAATTTTATTCTTGATCTCTATAAAATCATTTTCTACCTCATCAGTACAAGAGAAGGTTTTATACCACTTCAACAAATTATGAATAGGTTTAACCATCATAACGAAGTCGGGAACAAACCTCAGGTAACAAAGTTGATAGTTCCCATGAAAGTTTGAACACTTTGCTTAGAGGTAGGAGCAGGGAGGTTTATAACTCCAACAACTCTCTCGGGGTCAATAATAATACATCAGTCAGAAACAATATGACCAAGGATTTTTCCTTGAGTAATTCCAAAAATAGACTTAGAAGGATTCAATGACATGCCAAATTTTCTGCAACGCAGAAGGAATTTCCTAAGATGACCAAAATGATATGATCAGTTCTTAGAATAACAGTTAATTCATCAAGATAAACCTAAATTATCTTCCCTATCAAGTCGTCGAAATTTATTTGCATAGCTCTCTGGAATGTGGCACCTGTGTTAGACAGGAAAAAATACATTTGTTCGTAGGAAAAGGTGCCCCATCTGGTGGTGAATGTTTTTTTGTATTTATCATCCCTCTTAACTCTAATTTGATTGTATCCAAAAAAATCGTCAAATAGGGACATTATTTGAGATACGACTACTTGTTGTAAAATCATCTCCATGTTAGGAAGAAAGAAGTTATCTTTAATGCTAGCTCTATTTAAATCATGAAATTCAACACATAACTTGATCTAACCAGTTTTCTTTCGTACAAGAACCATATTTGAGACCTATTCATAATACATACTAGAAAGATGATTTGAGATTTTAGTAATTTTCAACTTCATTTCTAGTAGTAGCTTCGAGGGTGGGGTTTACAAACCTTTGTCTTTTCCTTGTTGGTTTCACTCCTTCCTTGGTAGGAATGGCGTGTTGGATGATTTTGGGATCAAAACCATGAAGATCCTCATATGAAAAAGAAAAAATGTCCTTGAATTCACAGAATAAATCCATGAATCTTTATTTTTCCTCTTGTGAACAATGGGCTCTTATTTTAAGAATATTGGGTTCATCTGAGGTTCTAATGTTCATGGAGAAAATGTCTCCAACTTTCCTCTTTGACTCCTCTTGTACAACATTTTCCTTTTTCCCAACATCACTCGTTGAAAATGAACTCTCAAGAGGATTCAATCCCTTTAGAAACTTATCATATTCAATAGAAATAACTTCCTTAGGCTTAAGAGGTTCATTTTGTAAGAAAGCACATATATCCTCATCATTTTTGAAAACCTGCCATGATTCAACATTGTCAGGTATATGTGGATGATATAAAGACACAAAAGTGCAATCAGGTCGTTGCGGTAACAACTGTCGAGTAGGAGAGGTAGAAAAAACTACCAATCTATCAACCATCGAGTTAAGCTCCTTTTTTATGTGAGTGATTTTGAAAGATAAAATATTTGAAATCAAGGCCCAAATGACCTGAGTTTACCTTTTCATCATCTTGTTATTGGGGTTGTAAATTTTTCTAACAAGATTAACTACAAGATTGGAATCACCAAATATGGTAAGATGACCACAACCTAGATTATAAGCATTCTCGATACCTAACAGTAGGGATTCAAACTCAACATTGTTGGTGCAAGTGAATTCTAACTTGAAGGAGAAGTTATAAATTTTTCCTACATGTGAGTAAAGGATAATACAAGATCCATTTCCTCCACTGTAGCATGCACCATCAAAGTCCATATGCCACATTCTGTCATCATAGTCAAATTGCTCTCATGGGACATCATCTTCTTCCGTGAAAACAGAATAAACACCCTGGATTTTGTCAACATAATTGACATTTACCTGAGGAACATTCTCAATGTAAGGTGAGATACGATCTTCTCTATGCATAATAACGTTCTTTTCATCTTAGGGATAGATAGATGCGACCCATCTAAAGACAAGTAACCACCCATTAGGGCTTTCCAATCTCTTCCCAAAATAATTGAGTAATTTTTTACTCACATATTGATAACTTGAATGTTAAGGGTGGTGTGTATGTCTAGATGTGTGCAAAGTACTAAGGTTACATATTTGATCTCACCAATCATGGATTGTTGTTGATTATTATAAGAGAGCATGTTTCTCACATTTTCATTTGTACAAGAGAGGCCTAACTCTTCCATAATGATCTTTGACATGACACTTGGGCCTTGTTGGGCCCCAACAATCCCCTTCTTTTTCTTTAATCAAAATCTAGGGTCCCTCAAAATTTTACTTGGATTCTTCATTTGTTTCCAGTTGACTTGATTTGATTGGTATTGGTTTTCTTTGTTTCGAGGTTGGTTTGAGTTTATATTCTTTTGTTTTGTTTGGTTTGAATTTCATGAAAAATAAATGTCATTTCATTTTTATTTCTACAGAGTTTTAATGTTGATGGGCGAGCTTCATAATTTGAGAGTTTTATTACGACACATCTTTTCTATGACATTTGTTCACATTTGATCAAATTTGAATGAGAGAGAGACGAACATAGAAATCTTAATTTAAACGAAAACCTTAATCTTTATCAACTTTTACTTTCGTTTAAATTATGATTATGTTTTCGTCTTTTGCTCATTAACAATCATTTTCACAAAATCACTTGGTAGGTTTAATTAATTAAATTATTTTGTTAGTTTGCATCTCATTTCAAAACAAAAATAAAATAATAAAAAAAAGAATTATCTATCATTTGTTTGATTTTGTGAAAAGCCAAAATTAACATTTTTCTCCTCTCCATCAACTTGAAGCTTCTAGAATTTTAAAATCATATTTGAAAGGAAAATATAAACAATGTTTGTTTAGAACTTATAGTTAATTTAAATTCATTTTTTATTTTATTGTTCTAGATTTTGTTTTATTCACAATTTTTAGGTTATTANTACTAGAGTGATCTTGTGAGGACCTAACTAGAGTTTTTGGAATTTGAAGTGCTTTCCTTTATCAACATGTGCGTAGTCCCAAAGAAAAACTTTGTCATTGACTTTAAACTTGATAGATTTTCCAAACTTGTCGAAGTAATTCTTGGTTGTTTGTTGCATTTTTTTTTCCAATGCATGGTTTCTTTGTTCTTCTAAGGCTAGCAGAGAATTAATTCTCTAGGAAATATTAGTAGAATTCAACTCTTCAGCCTGCATTTCTAAAGGGAGAGATGCAAGTTCAAGCTCAATGGGAATAACAACTTCTTGACCATATAAAAGTTGAAAAGGGGTGTGGCCAATGTTATTTTTGGTGGTTGTGCGATTATCCCATAATGCATATGTGAGAAGAGTATGCCATTAGCGGGGCTTATTGTCAATAATCCTTTTCAGGATTATGATCGGGTTTTTATTAGTGGACTCGACTTGCCCATTTCTTTGAGGGTAATAAGTGAATGAGGTGAACTGCTCGACTCTAAATTTGCTGAGAAACCGAGTAAACTTTGTTGAAATAAATGTTGATAGATGTTGTCTAAAATTATTTTGAGAGGAAGACCAAAGAAAGAAAAGATATTAGATTTTAAGAAGTTAATAACTCACTCATCTTGTTCATTCTTAAAAGGGACAACTTCATTCCACTTGGTAAAGTATTCTGTTGTCTTCATGATAAATACATTCCCTACATAAGATGGGGGGTTAATAGGGCCGATAAAGTCTAATCCTCATTTAGAAAATGGGAAGTAGTGTAAAAATGGTTGTAAAGGCATAACATAAAATTGTTCCTTTCTAGAAAACTTTTGACATTTTTCACAAGCCCGAACAAACTTGATAGAATCTTGAAACATCAAGGGAAAAAAAAACCATTCCTGATGGTCTTGAAAGTTGTGGTTTTTGCAATCAAATGGCGACCAATATGGAGGTTAGAATAAGTTGATCCATGAAATTCATTCAAAAACTTTTGGGTTGCTTTATCATCTATACATCTTAACAACAACCCATCAACAGATTTACGAAAAATAACATTTCCCAAGATGAGGAACTTTGGGGCTATCAAGCACAGTCTTGTACGCTGATGTGAATCTAAATGACCTAGAAAATTCTAATGTAAGAGATAATAAACGATATCCTTGTACCAAGGATGATCAACAATATCTACATCAAGAGTTTCCAAGTAAAACAATGCTAACAAAGCAATCTCATATTCCTCAAGAGAATCACTTGGTTCAGGATGTTGAGCCAAGTGAAGAGCTAGATTATGTCCCTTAATTGTCTTGGTCGTAGTAATTGTTAAATCATGTTCTTGTATTTTGGCAAGCCAATGTGCAAGTTTTCCTGAGAGATAAGTCTACATAAGAAGAAGCTTGACTGTAGGCAAAGGGACTCTTACCTGTGTTTTCTTTCCCAAAATAAAATGCTTGAACTTTCCTATATATTTTACCAAGGAGAAAGTGTGTTTTTCAATTAGAGTATATTTTGCCTCATCATCTGACAAACTTTGACTCATATAGGCTATAGGTTTTTCTTGATTTTGGTCATCAACTTGCAGAAGGATGGAAGAGATTGCCTCTTATGTGGTATTGGTATAGATGATGAAATCTTTATTAAAATCAGGCTTGGAAAAAATTGGTGCTGAGATAATTTTATTCTTGATCTCTATAAAATCATTTTCTACCTCATCAGTACAAGAGAAGGTTTTATACCACTTCAACAAATTATGAATAGGTTTAACCATCATAACGAAGTCGGGAACAAACCTCAGGTAACAAAGTTGATAGTTCCCATGAAAGTTTGAACACTTTGCTTAGAGGTAGGAGCAGGGAGGTTTATAACTCCAACAACTCTCTCGGGGTCAATAATAATACATCAGTCAGAAACAATATGACCAAGGATTTTTCCTTGAGTAATTCCAAAAATAGACTTAGAAGGATTCAATGACATGCCAAATTTTCTGCAACGCAGAAGGAATTTCCTAAGATGACCAAAATGATATGATCAGTTCTTAGAATAACAGTTAATTCATCAAGATAAACCTAAATTATCTTCCCTATCAAGTCGTCGAAATTTATTTGCATAGCTCTCTGGAATGTGGCACCTGTGTTAGACAGGAAAAAATACATTTGTTCGTAGGAAAAGGTGCCCCATCTGGTGGTGAATGTTTTTTTGTATTTATCATCCCTCTTAACTCTAATTTGATTGTATCCAAAAAAATCGTCAAATAGGGACATTATTTGAGATACGACTACTTGTTGTAAAATCATCTCCATGTTAGGAAGAAAGAAGTTATCTTTAATGCTAGCTCTATTTAAATCATGAAATTCAACACATAACTTGATCTAACCAGTTTTCTTTCGTACAAGAACCATATTTGAGACCTATTCATAATACATACTAGAAAGATGATTTGAGATTTTAGTAATTTTCAACTTCATTTCTAGTAGTAGCTTCGAGGGTGGGGTTTACAAACCTTTGTCTTTTCCTTGTTGGTTTCACTCCTTCCTTGGTAGGAATGGCGTGTTGGATGATTTTGGGATCAAAACCATGAAGATCCTCATATGAAAAAGAAAAAATGTCCTTGAATTCACAGAATAAATCCATGAATCTTTATTTTTCCTCTTGTGAACAATGGGCTCTTATTTTAAGAATATTGGGTTCATCTGAGGTTCTAATGTTCATGGAGAAAATGTCTCCAACTTTCCTCTTTGACTCCTCTTGTACAACATTTTCCTTTTTCCCAACATCACTCGTTGAAAATGAACTCTCAAGAGGATTCAATCCCTTTAGAAACTTATCATATTCAATAGAAATAACTTCCTTAGGCTTAAGAGGTTCATTTTGTAAGAAAGCACATATATCCTCATCATTTTTGAAAACCTGCCATGATTCAACATTGTCAGGTATATGTGGATGATATAAAGACACAAAAGTGCAATCAGGTCGTTGCGGTAACAACTGTCGAGTAGGAGAGGTAGAAAAAACTACCAATCTATCAACCATCGAGTTAAGCTCCTTTTTTATGTGAGTGATTTTGAAAGATAAAATATTTGAAATCAAGGCCCAAATGACCTGAGTTTACCTTTTCATCATCTTGTTATTGGGGTTGTAAATTTTTCTAACAAGATTAACTACAAGATTGGAATCACCAAATATGGTAAGATGACCACAACCTAGATTATAAGCATTCTCGATACCTAACAGTAGGGATTCAAACTCAACATTGTTGGTGCAAGTGAATTCTAACTTGAAGGAGAAGTTATAAATTTTTCCTACATGTGAGTAAAGGATAATACAAGATCCATTTCCTCCACTGTAGCATGCACCATCAAAGTCCATATGCCACATTCTGTCATCATAGTCAAATTGCTCTCATGGGACATCATCTTCTTCCGTGAAAACAGAATAAACACCCTGGATTTTGTCAACATAATTGACATTTACCTGAGGAACATTCTCAATGTAAGGTGAGATACGATCTTCTCTATGCATAATAACGTTCTTTTCATCTTAGGGATAGATAGATGCGACCCATCTAAAGACAAGTAACCACCCATTAGGGCTTTCCAATCTCTTCCCAAAATAATTGAGTAATTTTTTACTCACATATTGATAACTTGAATGTTAAGGGTGGTGTGTATGTCTAGATGTGTGCAAAGTACTAAGGTTACATATTTGATCTCACCAATCATGGATTGTTGTTGATTATTATAAGAGAGCATGTTTCTCACATTTTCATTTGTACAAGAGAGGCCTAACTCTTCCATAATGATCTTTGACATGACACTTGGGCCTTGTTGGGCCCCAACAATCCCCTTCTTTTTCTTTAATCAAAATCTAGGGTCCCTCAAAATTTTACTTGGATTCTTCGTTTGTTTCCCGTTGACTTGATTTGATTGGTATTGGTTTTCTTTGTTTCGAGGTTGGTTTGAGTTTATATTCTTTTGTTTTGTTTGGTTTGAATTTCATGAAAATTAAATGTCATTTCATTTTTCTTTCTACAGAGTTTTAATGTTGATGGGCGAGCTTCATAATTTGAGAGTTTTATTACAACACATCTTTTCTATGACATTTGTTCACATTTGATCAAATTTGAATATGAGAGAGACGAACATAGAAATCTTAATTTAAACGAAAACCTTAATCTTTATCAAATTTTACTTTCGTTTAAATTATGATTATGTTTTCGTCTTTTGCTCATTAACAATCATTTTCACAAAATCACTTGGTAGGTTTAATTAATTAAATTATTTTGTTAGTTTGCATCTCATTTCAAAACAAAAATAAAATAATAAAAAAAAGAATTATCTATCATTTGTTTGATTTTGTGAAAAGCCAAAATTAACATTTTTCTCCTCTCCATCAACTTGAAGCTTCTAGAATTTTAAAATCATATTTGAAAGGAAAATATAAACAATGTTTGTTTAGAACTTATAGTTAATTTAAATTCATTTTTTATTTTATTGTTCTAGATTTTGTTTTATTCACAATTTTTAGGTTATTAATTTAGGTTTCTTTTTGTTTCACAGGTTTCTATTATCAGTTATTTGGTATAGATCTGATCGTGGCTTGATTTTATTATCTAAATACATTCAAGATAATTGATCCAAAAATAATATTGGATTGATGTCAATAAATTATGAACAACAACAGATAAGATTTGGAAATGCGTTGAACAACAGACACACGATTTTGTGGGACTTGTTTCAGCCAAACCGTAAGGAATTTGAAGAAACCGTTGAAAATCCATCTCCTGAATGGACCCATTTAGCTTACATGTAGAAATGTTCGCAAACAAATGCACGATTTGAGAGATATTTCTGTCTCTTTACGAGGAAACTTTCAGGTGGTGGAAATTATTTGTGACGCCCAAACTGTTCATTCATTGTATAAATATATGAGAAAGTTCAGAGCCAAAGGGATCCAAGAAATTGAGAAGAGGATTTTTATCCTTTCTCTTTTGTATATTATTTCTTTTGTAAATTTTTTTCTTTTCAAATGGA
>JZKD02S1160148.1:0-12770 GCA_000966675.3 Picea glauca | reverse complement strand
TGAGTTGAAATGTGTGCTCCAATTTTTATCCTTGCCTTGGTTGATCCACTGGCTGAACTCCCTACCAAATTCGTTGGGTAATATCCTTCCAATTGTCGGTTGATACACTAGTCGAAATCCCTATCAACTTCTTTGGGTATTCTCCTTCCCCAAGGACCCTTGAGTTGTAATGAGATTGTATGAATAAAATACTTTCTAGGAATGATTGAAGGTTGAAGCTATCAAATTTGAGAAGAGTTCTCACTTATTTACAAACCTTAATAGACCAAACTTTCAATAAGAATAAAGTAAAAGTAGTTTTAATATTACAACAATCATCTAGCATTAGGGTGCATAAAAGTGTTTTCCACCAAACCCACTTCTGGCTCATGTCACTTATCCAATGCATAATTATATTTTACTAATTTATTGTTAGATTAATACTCACTTTATGTGTCACTCATTTACACAAGTGCATATGAAATTATCCATTTAAAAATTATAAATATTGAATTGTATTCACTAGATTCTCACAATTCTTACTTTTACTCCTATGTGTTCCCTTGATCTTCTCGTGAATATTTTTTGTCTCACAATCCAAATTGAATTTGAATTCTACATTCTACTTCTTCTCCATAATTTATGTGTGCTCTTAAAATTGATTTTTACCAATCAAAAATGAGTTTAATTTAATTTCATGTACACTCTTTAACTATATGCTTATTTCTTAATATTTATGTTTCAATTATATCTTCATCATATTATGAATACTAATGATCTATATACATTTATTTTAAGTTAATGTTTTGATTACTCTTTTGTAATATAAATTATAATAGAAGATTATTTTCTCCTAAGATGAAATGTATATTTAACAATTATGTTTAGACAATTTTCTATTTAATTTTTCAATTCACTATCAATTTACAATTTTTAATAATACCAAAAGGGTGCCATATATCTCATTCCCTTCTACATTTATCTTATTTTATTTCCAAGGGTGCCATGATTGCATGCTCATGTGCTTGATACTAATGATCTTGAGAAAACGCCTCAATGTGTATTTATTCAAGGGAAGTGTTTGGGTTATTAGGAGGTGGAGAATTTCTCCTAAAAGGTGGTTTTGATGGCCTCCTATATGATGAACTTTCACCTAATTTTTTCTTCAGATCTACAATATCATTGGAGAGTTTTTTAATAAGTCTCTAAAGATTATCCATGTCGACAACTTGTTATCTTTTTTTTATCTTCTATGGTTTTGACTACATTTGTTTCCTTAAATGTTTTTGCTAAAGTTGTTTTACTCGCTCTTTTAACAAAAATAACAATGGAAGATGGCAAGGCCATAGTATAGAATTCAATAATTGCATTATCGGGCCTAGAATATTCTAGTATTTTATTCATTAATGTCAAGAATATATGATTAAAATCTTAATTTTCTCCTTGGGAGTCATTTTAATTCTTGACAATTCTAAGACCAATGTTGTTTGGGTCTTATCCTCACCAAATTTTTTCATGAATGTAGTTTCAAAATCATTCCAATTTCTAAGTATACCTTGTGGAAGCATAAAGTAGCATGTGGAAGAGTTTTCATTCAAAAGTGTATGGAAATAACCGAAATAAAACATCTTCATGTTGCACTCTCGTTGAATTCATTGCTAACATGAATTTACTAACATGATATTCAAGACATTCCATATTATCATGATCGAATTTAGGGAGGATTTTTTTAGGATGTTTCAGAAGATCATGAGTAGGGCCAGGAACTGCAACAACTCCTGGGGAAATCCACGATCTTCTTGGTACTCTATCCATTCTTCTACCTTGAGGTTGTCTTGGAATTTCCTGAGGGAACTTTTTAGGACGTCCTTGTGGAGAAGGTGGTTGAGATCTGACAGGAGTGTGAGGAGGATTCATTGGTGGAGATGGGGGCTTACCTGAACTGAATTCTGATTGGAGAAAAAAATAAACAAATCTGTAAGCTATTTTGATCCCCTTAAGATGTTGGATATTTGTGCTAAAGGATTAGGTTCATATATGAAATTAATATCACTTTATTTTTCATTCCTTGACTGTCTTCCTTTTACATTGATCATAAATTCAATAGGAGGTTGACCAATTTCTTTACTATGTTCTCTATTTAAAACCATGGATAATTATAGTTGTGGATTGATTATGGGATTTTCCTCAGAAATAGTAGAATATACGAGCTCAATCTAATATGAAGAAACAATTTTATACTAGGATTTTACCTCTTGTGGATTTCAATAAATTCAGGTGAATTGGACACCAGATTTTGTTTAAGAGATGAAACCCCATTGCTAGATTTAGGGATCCTCCTAGGATTTCATTTGGTATGAAAATACTATGATGGATTGACACCGAGAGATGATATACCGGCCCTGAATGTCACTCGACCCTCCTTCTAGCGCCAATTATTGGCAGGCGAGAAAATTCCCTCATGTAACAGGGGATGACTACCTAATCACAAGCCCCAATTAGAGTTGTTTTCATTTGGGATGGTATTTTCCAACCGATATGTGGGCTCTATCTTCCACTCAAGATATTTGATCTTTGGAAAATAGACTTAATTGTTTAAGATATGATCTGACTTAACCTAGGTTTGCAAAAAAGAAAACTAATCTATTAATCCTATCTCAATTGAGAGAAAATACTAATTAAAAATGTAGATAGGAATAATTGATTCTCTAGACTTAGAAGAAATTCATTGTCCCAAAGAATCTTTAAGCACAATAACTATTGTTACTAGAAATAGATAACAACAATTATATCTACACTATATTGATAGTCTAAGAAGAGTTTAAGTATTTTTTTAAAGCAAAGGAATGAGAAACAATAGCCTCCTAGACCAACTTCAAAATGATAAGTGTTCATCTACAACATGAAATAAATGATCTGAAAATATATATAAATGCCTCTCTTGATGACTAACAACTTAATAATTAAGCAAGAACATCAAATAAAAGAAGAGAATGATAATTGATAAGCTTCTAGAAGAAATTCCCCCAAAAAATCAACTGTAAGGATACATACACAAATTATCATTAATCATAAAAATAATATTAATGACAACTAATGTATCTCTAATTTGATATACAATCGATTGACAAGTTCACAAAATATGGAAAGAATTCACATGAAACTTAAAGAAAAGACATTTGCAAATAATTAACATAAATATAATTATCACAAATTCACATTACTCATAAATGAACTCATCAATTGACAAGGTCTTCAAATTTTAATTCAAACTGATCAAAATATATGTCTTAGTCTCTGGTTTCCAACCCTATCTCCAAATGTCAAATTACAATAAATAGCAATTAAGATACTAAAATTGAGGACAATTTCCTCTTTTTCTTCAATTGACTTCTACATGTGTCAACTTAATTCAATCATTGATATCAAAGAGATATATCAAAGAGATATATCTTCCTTGCTAATTGTATTTTCCCTATTTACCTTTCTCTCTTGCACTTGAATCTTTGCTTTTCATTGAGTGAATTTTTCCATTGGTGAAATTAAATATGGATGAGGAATCTCTACTTTCAATTTACAGCAATAATGCTTCTTAGAAATTTATTCATGTTTTGATTTAAGTTTTGAGAGGAATGTATCAATGAAATTTAGGCATTCTATTGGTTTGGTGATGAACTCCTTGACAACTTCCACATTCCAGAAATTGATTTGTGCAATCCCATATGCTCGTGAGATTTTTTGTTGGTTCACATCTACAAGACAATTTGATAGGGGTATTGACTGACCAAGAAACTGAGCATGAAGAATATCATTATTTTCAATGATATCTAGAGCTAGATCTCATAGATATAAACAATTCTTGTTGGTTTCCTTGACCAAATCATGTGAAAAAATACAATGAATATACCAAGAATCAAGTGAATCGTGTACTTGGATTTTTTCTTCCTCGGTCATCATAGAGAAATATTTTGGCATATTGATACCTTTTGTTTCCTATACTTTTAATTTATCAAAGTATTTCCAAGAATCTCTTTGTTTCTCAGATTGTGTTTGAGACTATGTAGTGAATTCTAACAGTTGGTCATGTTGTCCTTTGATTTCATTTAAATTAGTATAGAATAGCTCCTAAAGAGAAGCTAATCTATCATGTATATCCATTTCTTTTGTCTTCATTAACTCTGAATTATTTTGTATGATTTTCAATTCATTTATTTGAGCTACGAGAATATTAACTTTATCTTCATGATTCTTGCTTATTACTTTATTATTTTCTTAGAGAACAATTATTTTCTTAGTATATTCTATCTTGATATTACCTATTTCAACTTTGATTTGTTCAATGGTATCAATAAATACCTTGTTATCTTTTGTGAGATGATCAATCTGAGCTTGATGTTCTTTAGACATGGTGGTCTCTCGAGAACTCAATTGTTCCTACAATTCCAACACCTATTTCTTTTATTTCCTTAATTGAGCAATAATCCTAGTCACTAACCATTTATTTGCATAAGGAAATGCCCCTAAGGAATCAACAATGTCTTCTACAAACTCCTCTTAATTGAGATGTGCAATATCCCAAAGTTTCACTAATTCTTGTGTATCTTCTTGGTAATTCGGGCTCTTTGGAAAATGATATCAAATGGGTCATCTTCATGATTGTAAGCTTTAACATTCTTAACCATGTTGTTGTGTTTTTTAATAAGGCCCATTGGGTTGTGTCTTTTAAAATTATCCCATGCCAACTAAATTCCTGCCCATTTGTTTTACTTCTTTCAGAGCATGTTTATCATTCAGCAAAGAATAAATTCCCAATGAAATTGGGAAAGATGGCCATTGCTTTTTCTGACTTTTTGACAGAGGAAAAAATATTGACACCAACAGTTTGATATGCAATTTCTCTTAACACCAATTTGTTTGGAACATATCTTGGAAAAATATGAGGTGCTCCTTCACGTCCAAAAATCCTTCTATATGAAAATTATTCATCATCAAACCCTATCATTGATTTCTTTAATAGAATTTATATCTTGGTAGGTGAACCCAGGGGCTGGTTGATTTTTCAAAATCACGTGTAAAGGGATCATGAAGTGATTGTGGATTTCATAAAAGAAATTTCTACAACCACAATTTAGAATAGTGTATGTGAATAGACTCTTCAGAAGGGGATGAATTACAATCCAATAATGGAAATGGGGTGACTGCACAAATAACATCTATTGAATATCCTGACATACAAAACCCAGGGAAATACCCTAGTGGTGATTCTTGTGATTTCTTCACCTATAATCTGATATTAGTAGAGAGGATACAATCCAAATTAAAAATTTATCCTTTTAAAACCTCATGGATGAGGAGAACCCAACACAATTTAAACTTTAAAAAGTCCTCTTCACCATACAAGCAACAGAGAATGATGGTTGCTGGCATGGGAGGATTATTTAATATTTGAATATGGTATATCTTTTCCAAAATCATTTTAAAAGTGTTGGAATCATACCACCATTCCCTGATCAAATCACCCATTTTCATTTCTTCCTTTTCAACCTCCTTTTCAATGAAACCATTATTAAAATTATCATCCAAACTGACTTTGGGTGGCCTTAATTTATGCATATTGGAGATATATTTTGGTCTAAATGACCCAACATTTTTTCGAGCAGAATTCACAATAGAGCAAGTAGAGATATTGGTATGAGAGATGATACACTATCCCATGTCATAGTAAGGATGAATCATTGGTTTGGTATCTATATTGTATAGGAAGGACTTCTTGATACCTTCCAAGTCATTAATGTTAGACTCATACTCTTCTGTAAAGTTTCCATCTTCGATGAATTTGTAAATCTCACTGCATTCCATTTTTTTGGCTCCCGTTTTGAAAGAAGTATTTGAGAAGAATGATGAATTCAAGTTCTTTTCAATCTCTTCCTCTTTGTTTTTTTTGTTTTTTTTACCCTTTCTAGTCATTCTATCATCGAGAGTTCCTAGAGAAAGAAATTCAAGGTGAGATTTGAATAAAAATAAACTTCTTTTTACTAATTTAAACAATGATATAAACAAAGAGACTAACCAAAAGAAGAAACTAAGAAGAAATTTGTGTCTTTAGAATTATGAATTTATGCAATTTATCTTACTTATGAAACTAAAAAACACTGTGCAAAATGATAACATAGTTGAAGGTAGTGTTATGTGTAAATTCATGTTGTTTATTTGATCTTAATTCATTTCCGAATGCTCAGTAAATTGGTTTAATTCACATTAAAAACAATCTTGAGAGTGATTAAATGGAGAAAATACAATTTGGTTTCTTGGAAATGCGAGACAACATTCATAACTGGGAACCGACTCACCGAGAGTTTATATCTATTTGAACTTTTAAAACACACTAACATGACTCAGGTCAATGTGACTATGTTAACCATNCTCGACCCTCCTTCTAGCGCCAATTATTGGCAGGCGAGAAAATTCCCTCATGTAACAGGGGATGACTACCTAATCACAAGCCCCAATTAGAGTTGTTTTCATTTGGGATGGTATTTTCCAACCGATATGTGGGCTCTATCTTCCACTCAAGATATTTGATCTTTGGAAAATAGACTTAATTGTTTAAGATATGATCTGACTTAACCTAGGTTTGCAAAAAAGAAAACTAATCTATTAATCCTATCTCAATTGAGAGAAAATACTAATTAAAAATGTAGATAGGAATAATTGATTCTCTAGACTTAGAAGAAATTCATTGTCCCAAAGAATCTTTAAGCACAATAACTATTGTTACTAGAAATAGATAACAACAATTATATCTACACTATATTGATAGTCTAAGAAGAGTTTAAGTATTTTTTTAAAGCAAAGGAATGAGAAACAATAGCCTCCTAGACCAACTTCAAAATGATAAGTGTTCATCTACAACATGAAATAAATGATCTGAAAATATATATAAATGCCTCTCTTGATGACTAACAACTTAATAATTAAGCAAGAACATCAAATAAAAGAAGAGAATGATAATTGATAAGCTTCTAGAAGAAATTCCCCCAAAAAATCAACTGTAAGGATACATACACAAATTATCATTAATCATAAAAATAATATTAATGACAACTAATGTATCTCTAATTTGATATACAATCGATTGACAAGTTCACAAAATATGGAAAGAATTCACATGAAACTTAAAGAAAAGACATTTGCAAATAATTAACATAAATATAATTATCACAAATTCACATTACTCATAAATGAACTCATCAATTGACAAGGTCTTCAAATTTTAATTCAAACTGATCAAAATATATGTCTTAGTCTCTGGTTTCCAACCCTATCTCCAAATGTCAAATTACAATAAATAGCAATTAAGATACTAAAATTGAGGACAATTTCCTCTTTTTCTTCAATTGACTTCTACATGTGTCAACTTAATTCAATCATTGATATCAAAGAGATATATCAAAGAGATATATCTTCCTTGCTAATTGTATTTTCCCTATTTACCTTTCTCTCTTGCACTTGAATCTTTGCTTTTCATTGAGTGAATTTTTCCATTGGTGAAATTAAATATGGATGAGGAATCTCTACTTTCAATTTACAGCAATAATGCTTCTTAGAAATTTATTCATGTTTTGATTTAAGTTTTGAGAGGAATGTATCAATGAAATTTAGGCATTCTATTGGTTTGGTGATGAACTCCTTGACAACTTCCACATTCCAGAAATTGATTTGTGCAATCCCATATGCTCGTGAGATTTTTTGTTGGTTCACATCTACAAGACAATTTGATAGGGGTATTGACTGACCAAGAAACTGAGCATGAAGAATATCATTATTTTCAATGATATCTAGAGCTAGATCTCATAGATATAAACAATTCTTGTTGGTTTCCTTGACCAAATCATGTGAAAAAATACAATGAATATACCAAGAATCAAGTGAATCGTGTACTTGGATTTTTTCTTCCTCGGTCATCATAGAGAAATATTTTGGCATATTGATACCTTTTGTTTCCTATACTTTTAATTTATCAAAGTATTTCCAAGAATCTCTTTGTTTCTCAGATTGTGTTTGAGACTATGTAGTGAATTCTAACAGTTGGTCATGTTGTCCTTTGATTTCATTTAAATTAGTATAGAATAGCTCCTAAAGAGAAGCTAATCTATCATGTATATCCATTTCTTTTGTCTTCATTAACTCTGAATTATTTTGTATGATTTTCAATTCATTTATTTGAGCTACGAGAATATTAACTTTATCTTCATGATTCTTGCTTATTACTTTATTATTTTCTTAGAGAACAATTATTTTCTTAGTATATTCTATCTTGATATTACCTATTTCAACTTTGATTTGTTCAATGGTATCAATAAATACCTTGTTATCTTTTGTGAGATGATCAATCTGAGCTTGATGTTCTTTAGACATGGTGGTCTCTCGAGAACTCAATTGTTCCTACAATTCCAACACCTATTTCTTTTATTTCCTTAATTGAGCAATAATCCTAGTCACTAACCATTTATTTGCATAAGGAAATGCCCCTAAGGAATCAACAATGTCTTCTACAAACTCCTCTTAATTGAGATGTGCAATATCCCAAAGTTTCACTAATTCTTGTGTATCTTCTTGGTAATTCGGGCTCTTTGGAAAATGATATCAAATGGGTCATCTTCATGATTGTAAGCTTTAACATTCTTAACCATGTTGTTGTGTTTTTTAATAAGGCCCATTGGGTTGTGTCTTTTAAAATTATCCCATGCCAACTAAATTCCTGCCCATTTGTTTTACTTCTTTCAGAGCATGTTTATCATTCAGCAAAGAATAAATTCCCAATGAAATTGGGAAAGATGGCCATTGCTTTTTCTGACTTTTTGACAGAGGAAAAAATATTGACACCAACAGTTTGATATGCAATTTCTCTTAACACCAATTTGTTTGGAACATATCTTGGAAAAATATGAGGTGCTCCTTCACGTCCAAAAATCCTTCTATATGAAAATTATTCATCATCAAACCCTATCATTGATTTCTTTAATAGAATTTATATCTTGGTAGGTGAACCCGGGGGCTGGTTGATTTTTCAAAATCACGTGTAAAGGGATCATGAAGTGATTGTGGATTTCATAAAAGAAATTTCTACAACCACAATTTAGAATAGTGTATGTGAATAAACTCTTCAGAAGGGGATGAATTACAATCCAATAATGGAAATGGGGTGACTGCACTAATAACATCTATTGAATATCCTGACATACAAAACCCAGGGAAATACCCTAGTGGTGATTCTTGTGATTTCTTCACCTATAGTCTGATATTAGTAGAGAGGATACAATCCAAATTAAAAATTTATCCTTTTAGAACCTCATGGATGAGGAGAACCCAACACAATTTAAACTTTAAAAAGTCCTCTTCACCATACAAGCAACAGAGAATGATGGTTGCTGGCATGGGAGGATTATTTAATATTTGAATATGGTATATCTTTTCCAAAATCATTTTAAAAGTGTTGGAATCATACCACCATTCCCTGATCAAATCACCCATTTTCATTTCTTCCTTTTCAACCTCCTTTTCAATGAAACCATTATTAAAATTATCATCCAAACTGACTTTGGGTGGCCTTAATTTATGCATATTGGAGATATATTTTGGTCTAAATGACCCAACATTTTTTCGAGCAGAATTCACAATAGAGCAAGTAGAGATATTGGTATGAGAGATGATACACTATCCCATGTCATAGTAAGGATGAATCATTGGTTTGGTATCTATATTGTATAGGAAGGACTTCTTGATACCTTCCAAGTCATTAATGTTAGACTCATACTCTTCTGTAAAGTTTCCATCTTCGATGAATTTGTAAATCTCACTGCATTCCATTTTTTTGGCTCCCGTTTTGAAAGAAGTATTTGAGAAGAATGATGAATTCAAGTTCTTTTCAATCTCTTCCTCTTTGTTTTTTTTGTTTTTTTTACCCTTTCTAGTCATTCTATCATCGAGAGTTCCTAGAGAAAGAAATTCAAGGTGAGATTTGAATAAAAATAAACTTCTTTTTACTAATTTAAACAATGATATAAACAAAGAGACTAACCAAAAGAAGAAACTAAGAAGAAATTTGTGTCTTTAGAATTATGAATTTATGCAATTTATCTTACTTATGAAACTAAAAAACACTGTGCAAAATGATAACATAGTTGAAGGTAGTGTTATGTGTAAATTCATGTTGTTTATTTGATCTTAATTCATTTCCGAATGCTCAGTAAATTGGTTTAATTCACATTAAAAACAATCTTGAGAGTGATTAAATGGAGAAAATACAATTTGGTTTCTTGGAAATGCGAGACAACATTCATAACTGGGAACCGACTCACCGAGAGTTTATATCTATTTGAACTTTTAAAACACACTAACATGACTCAGGTCAATGTGACTATGTTAACCATTTTTATTATTGGACATAACCCTTTTGATTAAATACACTACCATAGCACTGGGAGACTGGGATTATTATTCAAACATAATGCAATGCGTGAGGAATCTTGGCTCAATCTACCGGCTGACCGACTCATCGGCTCACTGGGACATCGGTACACTAGGAGATCGGTAAATTATATAAAACTTTGAAACGAAAAGAAAACCTAACCCGATCATCGGTTCAATAGTGCACCAGACTACCGAGAATCGGGGAAGTTAATTTAAATTATTGAAAAGAAGACCATCCCAACCACTCGATCATCTGTCCACCAGGACATCAGGAAACTACAAATCTGGAAATTTATTTTTTGATTATTCTTGATTAAAAAGGTTTTATCAAAAGGTTTAAATTGGACCAATACTAGATTAATCAAGATGCCAAATATCCAACAACAAAAGGAATCAAATCATAAAACCCGAAAAAATTGTAAGGGACTCATTATTTATTTATACAAGAATTTAAAAATAATGGGGGGTTGTTGTATGGGTCACAACATTATGTAAATAATAACCTAGGACTACATTACATATTATTGTTTTTACATTATTACATTAGTGGTAATATATCCTATGTATATTACACTTTAGAGACATTTTTCTCAAAGGGTATTGTTTTTACATTATTACATTAGTGGTAATATATTCTATGTATATTACACTTTAGAGACATTTTTCTCAAAGGGTAATGCATCTCGGGGATCATCAATGTTGACAAATTTGTCAAAATCAAACTAGTAGGCTTCATTATGATATGCTTTGAGAAAATAAAACATTCCTTTATGATAAGTAATTACTTGAATATGTTCTCCTCTCAAAGAGATTCCTAATGGTTGTAATTTTTCTCATATTGGAATTCAAGTTACTTTTCATGCCAGATTCAAGTTACTTTTCATGCCATTTAGATGTTAACTACAACATATTGGGTTTTTGTACTTGTTCTACTACAAAATTAGAAGGTTTGGGAGTGAACTAAGACCAAATTTTCCCACTCATGGGAGAAAATAAAAAGGAATTAGTAAACACTTTGTATCCAAAAGTGTTATTTGTGAATAGTGGTTTTTCCAATCCAGAATGATTGTTGAACAAGTTTGCCAATTTCTTGCACATCCTTGGAACTCCCTCAGATATTCTCATGTGTTTATACATGAATCCATAATGGGCCCTCACTAGCCCTTATATCATATCAATTAGGGTCATTGACCATCTCTAATTTGAAGATAAATATGCAAAAGTGTCTAGATAGGAGATAGAAATTCTTACTATACCATATTAATCATGCTTTTTTAAATCAATATGATTATGTATGTTTGATTCATGATAATGAAACGTTTTGGTTTCCATATTTTTTTTAAGTCAATGTGAACATTTTTTCAAAGTTCACTTTCTTTCTTTGTATACTCTTATTGGAGTCCACTTTCTTTCTTTATGTCATCCCCTGAGCATTATAGTCATAGATTATTCCTTATGTATGTCTTTGTGAGTTGTTGGAATAATTATGGTTTAATATATTGACTTTCTTAAAAATGAGCATAATATATATATATATATATATATAAGTGATGAAAAATAGATTGATAATTTTTACAAAAGAGAGACCCCGTCTAAATAAACCTAAATGGGTGTCTTAACACCTTTTCAAGAAAGGTTATGACTCTTTATTTACTTTATTATTTTCTATTTTGTTAAGAACCAAATATCAATATAGCATAGAAAAACCTCAGAGTAAGTACTCAACGCCTTGAAAAAGAGATAATTTCAGATAATAAGCCTCTTGGAGGGGGCAACCTCCTTTTAACCCGCATAAATGTTCAAGTACAAGATGATTCCAAATGAAAATGTCTCCTTGGTATATATAGGAGACTAGGCGGTATAATTACAACTAATGGAATACAACCGACATAAATAAAATAACATTGCTAATGTAATATGCCCCAATTAAGGGGTAATGAGCCAATATTAGGTCTTAACATGCCCCTCCCCTTGAGACAAGTGTTGTCCGCAATGCTTGAGTAACTCTGGATGCTTCTGTACAAAAGACTCATCTTCCCAAGTGGAATCTTCCGGCGATAGTTTCCTTCATTTAATGAGATACTCTGAAATGGATCTATTCCTCAGCTGGGAAATTCTTGTGCCAGTGATGGATTCAGGCTCCAATATTATTTTTCCTTCCTCGTCAAGTTCTAGCAATATATTTTGAACTGGGATCTTGTCTCCTATAACCTTCTTTAAGCATGAAACATGGAAAACTAGGTGTACTCGTGAAGATGTAGGAAACTCCAATTTGTATGCCATAGTACCAATCTTTTGCAACACCTTATAAGGGCCAT
>JZKD02S1160126.1:0-12770 GCA_000966675.3 Picea glauca | reverse complement strand
GGCAACACTTGCAAAGCAGATGAAGTCTCACCTGAGGTAGAGGCAAGAGTGGTTGCAAGACTCAGGTGTCTGCAACCTTAGCTGGGACACAGATCTGTGATTATATTTCTTGCAGAACACTTAGCATCGATTATTCATCAATATTCAACCCTTATTATACTTCGCAGATAGCACAGAGCATCACAGCGTTTACTTAGATATAAGGTATTTTATCACTTAGCAACAACAAAACAAATCAGATCTTGTAGATGAACACTAACCATCTTTGTACATGTCATATATAGCATTCACACATATCTAAGAAGCACCAAGCATAAGTAGATCTATATAAATATATTAAATCACTTTGCAAAAGCAGGGACAACACATCAAGTCAAAGCACAAAGCATAACACACATATTTACGTGGTTCACCCCCTTCCCTGGGGATACGTCCACCAACTCTTCTTCTCTATTAGTGTCTCCAATCGATTACAGGCACAAAGCCACGAAAAACCCTTCCTTTCATAGGACATAAGATCTGCGCAGCTCGCTAGATCATTCATCCTTGTGCTTACAACACAATGTCTTCTATAACTTGTACAACAACTTGCACTTAGCTCTTTAAACCTTCTACAGTCTTTCACAAATAACTTACATACACTATTACCACTTAGCTTACATCACATTGATACAATCCTCCTCTACTAGATGCCTAGATGTTTATTTACACATTACAAAAGTGGGCCTAAACGTAGGTAAACCCACGGGCCGATATCAATTTCCCATTACATTGTCCCAAAACCCAAAAAGGGACCCGAAAGTGGGCCAAGATCCCTTGATCTCTGCTTCGTATGGTGCTCCATCTTCGATAGGTTGTTGAAGTCCCAAAAATGGTCAAATATAACCAAGTAACTTCAAAACTTGGTCAAGGGCCAATAGGCCCCCAACACTCACCTGTGACTCATCCCGAGTCACTCTGGTCTGAGCAATTCTTCTTCGAATGACTCGATCTTGGCTCGAGCTACTTCAACCTACTATAGTGCGACGACCTTTTTTCAGTGAACTCCTGGATGAGTGCATCACTGAATGGTAGCTCTGGGCATTGTTCTATAATACATTCAACTTGTTCAAGTTCTACTCCTTGGTTTTCAACTTCGGTGAACAGTTGGCATGCCTTTTCTTGCATTGGTTGAAGTCGTTGAGAGACTTCCATTACTTTACTCTGAAGCATGTGTACCTGCTGCTGGGCTGTGCATTTCTTTGGAAACCTCTTCATTATCTCGAATGGTGACAAGGCCTTCAACTATGCTTGTAACATGTCTAGCTGCTTCTTTGTGTGTTGGAGTTGTTACTCTAACACCTGTAACTCTCGATTTTATGTGAGGTTTTCATACGTCTGAGCGCTTCTGGAGCTCAGTTGCTTGTATACCAAGGCAAAGTATTTTAATCGATCAAATGCATTGTGGGAAGATGCATCTCTTAGATCTCTTATTTCTTGAGGAGTCTCAGGTAGAGTGTGAATTTCCAGGTCTGTGATGCACTGTTGAAGCAGTTGGATCACTCCTTCTAGTTGTGCCACCTATTGTGGAACCCATTCTTCTGTCTGGACTTCGATGACTATCACAGAACAAAGTTCTCTATGAACCCATTCTTGTACTTAAAGTTTCTCTGCGAGAAACTGTTCCTTGTCTTGTTGTAGCACTGCTTTCTCTTCCTCCCACTTTGCTTGAAGAGCTAGTTTTTCTCATTCTGTAGTACTGCGCTATTCTAGAAGATCTTCATGTTCCTGCACCAAAGCTTGGGTGGCTTGCGTTGTCTCTTCCTGAGCTCATCAAAGGTGAGCTTCAACTTTATCGACAATCTGGTGTAACTGGGCTGGATCATCTCCTGGTTCTTTTGTTCCACTTTTCGAGGGCACAATAGAAACTACATAGCTAGATTGTAATGCCTTCTCCACCTCTTGAAGTTCACCCTTGATTCAACTAAATACCTCCTCCTTCTTTTCTTTTTTCTTTTCTATGATCTCCAGTGAAGCATCATTCAACACAACGACTAATAAGTCAAAGTTGTATGGGGTGAGGGTAGTCTTAAACGTAGTCCTGGTGGCTTTAGCTTTCTTCCGAGACGAAGGCTTTGGTGGGGTAACCTTCCTTTTCTTGAATGGATCCTCCTCCTCTCTAGGCGGAGTAACTTTGCCTTTTTTTTTCTTGACTTCTCTGCCACCTAGCTCTCCACCATCATCTCCCTGCTCAGGTGAGATTGAAGTGGTCTTCGTCGATGTGCTATGGACATCATGTACTTCGCCATATTTCTTCATCTTTCTCAGTCCAGGTGTGTCTATCATAGTTTCAGGACTATCCACATTGGACATATCTGTGGGTTTCGCTGGAACAAGGAGGTCCACTGACCATTCCTTGTTAATTTCCTCCAAGTCATCTTCTTTCAACTTGTAATATGAATAGAGTTGTTGTTTATGCTCATCTGCGCGCACTGTAATATAGGTGAAGTGGTAGTCCACACTGAATTTTATTAAGGGTCTAAACCTATGAAGTGTGTTAGGGGTGATGTGCATGGTAGACTAGATTGCAATATTCAGCTGGTTGTAATAGGCATGGAAGACGACATTGGACTGCCACTCCTTGTTCATGTCACTGGAATACCGCAATGTACAGAACTTCATGGTCAGTGGTTCGAAGGGTTCGATATCCTAGAAAGTGTCACCTTCTGGTATCTACCAAGAAATGAAATCGATCAGTATGAGAATCCAACTAAAGTGGAACTCATACCCTTGGTCTTGTGCTTCTCTGCAATCAAGCTCTAGTTGATTGACAAGGTACCATGCCCAGTTCATCTCTAGTCCCTCTGCGCACTTCCCTGCGAGGTCGACCATGAATCCAGTCACTTGAGTTGGTTTATTCTTATGAACTAGCTTTCCCACGATTAGCTGACAAGAAAGGAGCACTACACCACTCTGGATAGAGGCTACCTTTTACCCTCACGTTCCCTTCTCGACATTGCAATAATTTTCTTTAATTCTCTGTGCTAATGCTCAGTATAAGGTCTTTCCAGGGTAGAACTTATGTGGGTCAAGGCCTTACATACTAAGCCCTGTGATCTGATTGATCAAGGTTGGATCTAGAGTGATGCATCAGTTCATCCATAAGTACCCGTCGTGATAGCATGACAGTAGTAACTTTACACATGCATTCACCTCTTGATGTTGTCCAAAGTGAGGAATCTTCATCACATTGAACAGTGTGGACTGCACGAAGTTCTGTGTCCATGACTGCGTGATGATATTGGAATTATTTCCTTTAGTCCTGGTTAGATACTTGTGTGGGGCGAGCATGCTGTAAGCCTTCCGGTCGCCAAGGTTGAAGTCACTAAAATTCAATGTTGTGAGCTTATCTTGGTTGGCATGAACTCTACGCACCCCTTTTGGAAGGTACATAGTGATCAAAGTATACTCGAAGTCTTGAGGGACACTGTCACAGCTAATGGCGCCATTGAGAGGTGGTAGGTAAGCCGATAGAATGTTCTTTTCTCTGTCATAGTTCTAGAAGTTCCTTCTTTTCAAGTAGTTGAGGGAGAAGATTGGACTCCTCCTGTTGATGATTCTTGCACACCTGCAGACATCCTTCTTTCTGACTTGACTCTCTCATTCATTAAGTCAATCAAAACTTCTTCAATTACTTTCTCAGTGGCACTGAGCTCGTCCGACATACAAGCTCAGGGTCAATTAGATAGGGTGTGATATGAATTTAGAGACTGCAATGGAGGGTACGGGAACAAGGAAATGATAACAGTGAAAAATAATCTCAAGTTGTGGGCTCAAGTTCTTAGTTAGCAAACATTATTCTCGGTGCATGGCATGACAGACTAAGTAAGAAAATTAGCAATGGTCTACTTGCAATGGGTATGAGGAGTCATTAACTCATGTTCTGTCCTTTATGGTGCAGTCTGACAGTCTAGTGGTGAACCATCAATGCTTTTTGACCCATTCGGAGTGCCAGTCAAATGGTTATATTGGCTTCCAATGGATATATTGCTTCGCCTTGGTGAAGTGGCCTATGTCGCTGGTCTGATATATCGGCAAAGTTCAATTTCTGCAAGTTTTTCATTCTGCGAGGTTCCCTCTGGAATATTCTGTAGCTTGTTGATCTTAGCTCTCTTTTTACTTAGATTCCTAGCCTTCTTTCCAGTGAGCTTCATCTCGGTGATTCTCTTCCCATTTTGATTCTTATTTTCCTTGGACATAGTCACTTCGTGATGATGAGATTCTCTCCTAAGACTCATGGGTAATACTTCTTCTATATTTGAGATATATACTACAATCTTCTATGAGTCCTCTAATGCTCTTGCAACTTTGACATCTGGGCTCCGGGTGTCAAATAGATTCAATTTGTTTTACTGTTCTTCAATCAATTGCACAATCCTTCTGGTCATGAAATCCGTTAACTCTTGTCACTATTGTTATAAAACCTTTTCTTCTTCCTTCTTTCTGGCTTGATCTCTCTCAATCCAAGGTTTTCCAAGTAACATAGTAAATAGGGAACTCTCCTCAATAAAATTGATAATCTCAAAATCTTCCTCTGTCAAAGTTCCATTATCTTTCATAGATATCTGAGTGAGCCTTCCACATAGGTTCACCAGTTTTCCTCTAAATATCCCTATTCCTCTTAATGAAGGGATCATAGAAGGCCTTCCTATATCTTCCCAAGCTCTCTCTGGCATAATTTTCATTGGTGTTTCTTTATCAAGAACACAGTCAATGTCGAATTCCCCTATTCTTACTTCGATGCAGTCTTTTTCTTTAAAGATCTCTGATAACCTAAAATGTCGACGGGCGTTCAAGGTGTCTTTCATCTGTAGTAATACCTTCTCAAATTATTTCTGGGGTTCGGCTATTTATGGAGCTTCCTTAGGGTTTTCTTCATTCAGATTCATTCTTTCAATATTAGCAATCATTCTAGGGCAATCCAATACTTCATCATCCAAATCTTTGCAACATGGGCAACTAGATCTTCCACCAGGGAATTCCTTAGCAATATGTCCTGGTCTTCTACAATTGTAACATAGGATTAATCCTCTCTTCGTTTTAAATGATCCTAGCCTCTTCTGTACTGTGCTCTAGGATCATGGTTACTAGCCTGCAAAAAAATATTTCTAGGATCCTGCATCCATTTGTTAGTAGAAACATTCTTTCTATGCATAGGTATAACATATCTATCACTATACTTATCAGATCTATTCACATGAGGCTTTCTTTTATCTAGCAGATCCCTAGTTTTCAAGCTAGGACACAATCTATCAAACATACCTAGATCCATACTCTAGAAACAAAAAAAATCACTTATTTTACTTTTGCATAGCACAAAGCTTCTAGATCTAAAACATTTTGACTATTCTTACCTTTATCAGAGTACAGAGCTTACAGATCTTACCTCTTTTCTGCAGATCTGACCTCTTTTCTTTAGAAACTTCCACTTTTACCTTTCTTAGAGAATAAAGCATTCAGATCTCACTTCTTTTCTTCAGATCTAGCCTTCTTTCTTTAACACAAAGCTTTTTTGATCAAGTGGAATACTACGCACTAGGGCACAAATCTTCTACAGTGTCAGGACGAATCTTTTCACAAAGCTTCCTCTTCCTCAGTTCCCAGCAATCACAGTTTCAGGTCCTAATAACAGAACCATTTGTTGGCATAGGAGAAGACCTAGGGTTCAATGCTACAACAACGCACTAGCAAAACTCTAACTATCAACCCTTTCGGCAACACCTGCGAAGCAAATGAAGTCTCACCTGAGGTAGAGGCAGGGGTGGTTGCAAGACTCGGGTGTCTGCAACCATAGTTGGGACACAGATCTGTGATTATATTGCTTATGGAACACTTAGCATCGATTATTCATCAATATTCAACCCTTATTATACTTCGCAGATAGCACAGAGCATCGCAGTGTTTACTTAGATATAAGGTATTTTAGCACTTAGCAACAACAAAACAGATCAGATCTTGTAGATTACCACTAAGCATCTCTGTACATGTAAGATATAGAATTCACACATATCTAAGAAGCACCAAGCATAAGTATATCTATCTAAATATATCAAAGCACTTTGCAAAAGAAGGGACAACACATCAAGTCAAAGCACAAAGCATAACACACAGATTTACATGGTTCACCCCCTTCCCTGGGGATACGTCCACCAACTCTTCTTCTTTATTAGTGTCTCCAGTCCATTATAGGAAAAAAAACACCAAAAATCCTTCCTTGCATAGGACAGAAGATCTGCGCAGCTCGTTAGATCCTTCTTCCTTGCGCTTACAGCACAAATCCTTCTATAACTTCTACAACAACTTGCACTTAGCTCTGTAAACCTTCTACAGTATTGCACAAAGAAATTACACATACTATTATCACTTAGCTTACATCTCATCGATACAATCCTCCTCTACTAGATCCCTAGATGTTTATTTATACATTACAAAAGTGGGCCTAAACGTGGGTAAACCCACGAGCCGATATCCCTTTCCCATTACATTGCCCCAAAACCCAAAAAGGGACCCGAAAGTGGGCTGAGATACCTTGATCTTTGCTTTGTCTGGTGCTCCATATTTGATAGGCTGTCGAAGTCCCAAAAATGGTCAAATATGACCAAGTAACTTCAAAACTTGGTCAAGGGCCAATAGGCCCCCAACACTCACCTGTGACTCATCCCGAGTTACTCTAGTCTGAGCAATTCTGCTTCAAATGCCTTGAGCTTGTCTCAAGCTGATTTGACCTACTAAATTGAAATGACCTCTTTTTTAGTGAAATCCTAGATGACTGCATCACTAAATTTTCCATCTAGGAGTTGTTATGTTGTACTCACAACTTGTTCAAGTTCTACTCCTTGGTTTTCAACTTCGGTGAATAGGTTACATGTCTTTTCTTGCACTGGTTGAAGTCATTGAGAGACTTCCATTACCTTACTCTGAAGTGTGTGTACCTTCTATTAGGTCATGTGTTTTTCTGGAAACCTCTTCATTCTCTCGACTGGTGACAAGGCCTTCATCTGTGCTTGTAACGTGTCTGCCTATTGCTTTGTGTGTTGGAGTTGTCACTCTAATGCCTGTAACTCTGGATTTTCCATGAGATTTTCATACGTCTGAGCGCTTTTGGATCTCATCTCCTTGTATTCCAAGGCAAAGGATTTTAATTGGTCAAATGCATTGCGGGTAGTTGCCTTTCTTAGATCTCTTATTTCTTGAGGAGTCTTGGGCACAGTGTGAATTTCGAGGTCTGTGATGCTTTGTTGAAGTTGCTAGATCACTCCTTATGGTTGTGCCACATGATATAGAACCCGTTCTTCTGTCTAGAATTTGATGACAATCACAGAGCGAAGTGATCTGTGAACCCATTCCTGTACTTCAAGTTTCTCTACGAGCAACTGTTCCTTGTCTTGCTGTAGCGCTGCTTTCTCTTCCTCCCACTTTGCTTGAAGAGCTAGTTTTTCTTGTTTTGCATTACTGCATTGTTCTAGCANGTGGTCTTCGTCGATGTGCTATGGACATCATGTACTTCGCCATCTTTCTTCATCTTGCTCAGTCCAGGTGTGTCTATCATAGTTTCAGGACTATCCACATTGGACATATCTGTGGGTTTCGCTGGAACAAGGAGGTCCATTGACCATTCCTTGTTAATTTCCTCCAAGTCATCTTCTTTCAACTTGTAATATGACTAGAGTTGTTGTTTATGCTCATCTGCGCGCACTGTAATATAGGTGAAGTGGTAGTACACACTGAATTTCATTAAGGGTCTAAACCTATGAAGTGTGTTAGGGGTGATGCGCATGGTAGACTAGATTGCAATATTCAGCTGGTTGTAATAGGCGTGGAAGACAACATTGGACTGCCACTCCTTGTTCATGTCACTGGAATACCGCAATGTACAGAACTTCATGGTCAGTGGTTCGAAGGGTTCGATATCCTAGAAAGTGTCACCTTCTGGTAGCTCCCAAGAAATCAAATCGATCAGTATGAGAAGCCAACTAAAGTGGAACTCATACCCTTGGTCTTGTGCTTCTCTACAATCAAGCTCTAGTTGATTGACAAGGTACCATGCCCAATTCATCTCTAGTCCCTCTGTGCACTTCCCTGCGAGGTCGACCATGAATCCAGTCACTTGAGTTGGTTTATTCTTATGAACTAGCTTGCCCATGATTAGCTGACAAGAAAGGAGCACTACACCACTCTGGATAGAGGCTACCTTTTACCCTCATGTTCCCTTCTCGACATTGCAATAATTTTCTTTAATTCTCTGTGCTAATGCTCAGTATAAGGTCTTTCCAGGGTAGAACTTATGTGGGTCAAGGCCTTACATACTAAGCCCTGTGATCTGATTGATCAAGGTTGGATCTAGAGTGATGCATCAGTTCATCCATAAGTACCCGTCGTGATAGCATGACAGTAGTAACTTTACACATGCATTCACCTCTTGATGTTGTCCAAAGTGAGGAATCTTCATCACATTGAACAGTGTGGACTGCACGAAGTTCTGTGTCCATGACTGCGTGATGATATTGGAATTATTTCCTTTAGTCCTGGTTAGATACTTGTGTGGGGCGAGCATGCTGTAAGCCTTCCGGTCGCCAAGGTTGAAGTCACTAAAATTCAATGTTGTGAGCTTATCTTGGTTGGCATGAACTCTACGCACCCCTTTTGGAAGGTACATAGTGATCAAAGTATACTCGAAGTCTTGAGGGACACTGTCACAGCTAATGGCGCCATTGAGAGGTGGTAGGTAAGCCGATAGAATGTTCTTTTCTCTGTCATAGTTCTAGAAGTTCCTTCTTTTCAAGTAGTTGAGGGAGAAGATTGGACTCCTCCTGTTGATGATTCTTGCACACCTGCAGACATCCTTCTTTCTGACTTGACTCTCTCATTCATTAAGTCAATCAAAACTTCTTCAATTACTTTCTCAGTGGCACTGAGCTCGTCCGACATACAAGCTCAGGGTCAATTAGATAGGGTGTGATATGAATTTAGAGACTGCAATGGAGGGTACGGGAACAAGGAAATGATAACAGTGAAAAATAATCTCAAGTTGTGGGCTCAAGTTCTTAGTTAGCAAACATTATTCTCGGTGCATGGCATGACAGACTAAGTAAGAAAATTAGCAATGGTCTACTTGCAATGGGTATGAGGAGTCATTAACTCATGTTCTGTCCTTTATGGTGCAGTCTGACAGTCTAGTGGTGAACCATCAATGCTTTTTGACCCATTCGGAGTGCCAGTCAAATGGTTATATTGGCTTCCAATGGATATATTGCTTCGCCTTGGTGAAGTGGCCTATGTCGCTGGTCTGATATATCGGCAAAGTTCAATTTCTGCAAGTTTTTCATTCTGCGAGGTTCCCTCTGGAATATTCTGTAGCTTGTTGATCTTAGCTCTCTTTTTACTTAGATTCCTAGCCTTCTTTCCAGTGAGCTTCATCTCGGTGATTCTCTTCCCATTTTGATTCTTATTTTCCTTGGACATAGTCACTTCGTGATGATGAGATTCTCTCCTAAGACTCATGGGTAATACTTCTTCTATATTTGAGATATATACTACAATCTTCTATGAGTCCTCTAATGCTCTTGCAACTTTGACATCTGGGCTCCGGGTGTCAAATAGATTCAATTTGTTTTACTGTTCTTCAATCAATTGCACAATCCTTCTGGTCATGAAATCCGTTAACTCTTGTCACTATTGTTATAAAACCTTTTCTTCTTCCTTCTTTCTGGCTTGATCTCTCTCAATCCAAGGTTTTCCAAGTAACATAGTAAATAGGGAACTCTCCTCAATAAAATTGATAATCTCAAAATCTTCCTCTGTCAAAGTTCCATTATCTTTCATAGATATCTGAGTGAGCCTTCCACATAGGTTCACCAGTTTTCCTCTAAATATCCCTATTCCTCTTAATGAAGGGATCATAGAAGGCCTTCCTATATCTTCCCAAGCTCTCTCTGGCATAATTTTCATTGGTGTTTCTTTATCAAGAACACAGTCAATGTCGAATTCCCCTATTCTTACTTCGATGCAGTCTTTTTCTTTAAAGATCTCTGATAACCTAAAATGTCGACGGGCGTTCAAGGTGTCTTTCATCTGTAGTAATACCTTCTCAAATTATTTCTGGGGTTCGGCTATTTATGGAGCTTCCTTAGGGTTTTCTTCATTCAGATTCATTCTTTCAATATTAGCAATCATTCTAGGGCAATCCAATACTTCATCATCCAAATCTTTGCAACATGGGCAACTAGATCTTCCACCAGGGAATTCCTTAGCAATATGTCCTGGTCTTCTACAATTGTAACATAGGATTAATCCTCTCTTCGTTTTAAATGATCCTAGCCTCTTCTGTACTGTGCTCTAGGATCATGGTTACTAGCCTGCAAAAAAATATTTCTAGGATCCTGCATCCATTTGTTAGTAGAAACATTCTTTCTATGCATAGGTATAACATATCTATCACTATACTTATCAGATCTATTCACATGAGGCTTTCTTTTATCTAGCAGATCCCTAGTTTTCAAGCTAGGACACAATCTATCAAACATACCTAGATCCATACTCTAGAAACAAAAAAAATCACTTATTTTACTTTTGCATAGCACAAAGCTTCTAGATCTAAAACATTTTGACTATTCTTACCTTTATCAGAGTACAGAGCTTACAGATCTTACCTCTTTTCTGCAGATCTGACCTCTTTTCTTTAGAAACTTCCACTTTTACCTTTCTTAGAGAATAAAGCATTCAGATCTCACTTCTTTTCTTCAGATCTAGCCTTCTTTCTTTAACACAAAGCTTTTTTGATCAAGTGGAATACTACGCACTAGGGCACAAATCTTCTACAGTGTCAGGACGAATCTTTTCACAAAGCTTCCTCTTCCTCAGTTCCCAGCAATCACAGTTTCAGGTCCTAATAACAGAACCATTTGTTGGCATAGGAGAAGACCTAGGGTTCAATGCTACAACAACGCACTAGCAAAACTCTAACTATCAACCCTTTCGGCAACACCTGCGAAGCAAATGAAGTCTCACCTGAGGTAGAGGCAGGGGTGGTTGCAAGACTCGGGTGTCTGCAACCATAGTTGGGACACAGATCTGTGATTATATTGCTTATGGAACACTTAGCATCGATTATTCATCAATATTCAACCCTTATTATACTTCGCAGATAGCACAGAGCATCGCAGTGTTTACTTAGATATAAGGTATTTTAGCACTTAGCAACAACAAAACAGATCAGATCTTGTAGATTACCACTAAGCATCTCTGTACATGTAAGATATAGAATTCACACATATCTAAGAAGCACCAAGCATAAGTATATCTATCTAAATATATCAAAGCACTTTGCAAAAGAAGGGACAACACATCAAGTCAAAGCACAAAGCATAACACACAGATTTACATGGTTCACCCCCTTCCCTGGGGATACGTCCACCAACTCTTCTTCTTTATTAGTGTCTCCAGTCCATTATAGGAAAAAAAACACCAAAAATCCTTCCTTGCATAGGACAGAAGATCTGCGCAGCTCGTTAGATCCTTCTTCCTTGCGCTTACAGCACAAATCCTTCTATAACTTCTACAACAACTTGCACTTAGCTCTGTAAACCTTCTACAGTATTGCACAAAGAAATTACACATACTATTATCACTTAGCTTACATCTCATCGATACAATCCTCCTCTACTAGATCCCTAGATGTTTATTTATACATTACAAAAGTGGGCCTAAACGTGGGTAAACCCACGAGCCGATATCCCTTTCCCATTACATTGCCCCAAAACCCAAAAAGGGACCCGAAAGTGGGCTGAGATACCTTGATCTTTGCTTTGTCTGGTGCTCCATATTTGATAGGCTGTCGAAGTCCCAAAAATGGTCAAATATGACCAAGTAACTTCAAAACTTGGTCAAGGGCCAATAGGCCCCCAACACTCACCTGTGACTCATCCCGAGTTACTCTAGTCTGAGCAATTCTGCTTCAAATGCCTTGAGCTTGTCTCAAGCTGATTTGACCTACTAAATTGAAATGACCTCTTTTTTAGTGAAATCCTAGATGACTGCATCACTAAATTTTCCATCTAGGAGTTGTTATGTTGTACTCACAACTTGTTCAAGTTCTACTCCTTGGTTTTCAACTTCGGTGAATAGGTTACATGTCTTTTCTTGCACTGGTTGAAGTCATTGAGAGACTTCCATTACCTTACTCTGAAGTGTGTGTACCTTCTATTAGGTCATGTGTTTTTCTGGAAACCTCTTCATTCTCTCGACTGGTGACAAGGCCTTCATCTGTGCTTGTAACGTGTCTGCCTATTGCTTTGTGTGTTGGAGTTGTCACTCTAATGCCTGTAACTCTGGATTTTCCATGAGATTTTCATACGTCTGAGCGCTTTTGGATCTCATCTCCTTGTATTCCAAGGCAAAGGATTTTAATTGGTCAAATGCATTGCGGGTAGTTGCCTTTCTTAGATCTCTTATTTCTTGAGGAGTCTTGGGCACAGTGTGAATTTCGAGGTCTGTGATGCTTTGTTGAAGTTGCTAGATCACTCCTTATGGTTGTGCCACATGATATAGAACCCGTTCTTCTGTCTAGAATTTGATGACAATCACAGAGCGAAGTGATCTGTGAACCCATTCCTGTACTTCAAGTTTCTCTACGAGCAACTGTTCCTTGTCTTGCTGTAGCGCTGCTTTCTCTTCCTCCCACTTTGCTTGAAGAGCTAGTTTTTCTTGTTTTGCATTACTGCATTGTTCTAGCA
>JZKD02S1160115.1:0-12771 GCA_000966675.3 Picea glauca | reverse complement strand
GTGGTAGATAGGTTTTCTAAAATGGCACATTTTTTTCCATGCCAGAAGACCAGCGATGTGACTCACATCGTAAATTTGTTTTTGAAGGAAATCGTTAGACTTCATGGTTTACCCAGAAGCATAGTATCGGAGAGGGATACAAAATTCATTAGAAATTTCTGGAGGACACTCTGGAAGAAGATGGGAACTAACTTGATGTTTAGTTCAGCCTATCATCCTCAAACAGATGGGAAATAAAGGTATTAAATAGAAGTCTAGGAGATTTACTCAGAAGCTTGGTGACAGAGCACCACAACAGCTGGGACAACATATTACCATAGGCAGAGTTCGCATACAATGACTCAGTGAATAGAAGCATAGGAAAAATTCCATTTGAGATTGTATATGGCAGCCAGCCAAGAGGAGTATCTGAACTGAGGGATTCAGATTAGATCGCGACTAAGAGCGCAAGCGCTGAAGAATTCGCAGAAGCGATGGAAGAACTTCATAGCAGGGTGAAGCAGCGATTGCTGAAATTGAACCAGAAATATAAGTGCAGAGAAGACAAGCATCGGAGACAGCTTCAATTCGAAGTTGGTGATCTAGTTCTGGCACATCTGAGGAAGGAAAGGTTCCCAAGGGGAACATACAACAAGCTGAAAATGAAGAAAATTGGGCCATGCAGAGTCCTGAAGAAATTGGGAGAAGATGCTTATGAAATTGAATTGCCGAACGAGATTGGAATATCTCTGACATTCAATGTCTCAGACTTATATCCATATAAGGCTGAGGAAGCAGAAACTAGAAATGATGAACAGCCATAGATCCAGTGGCAAAAGTAGATGTTGATTGCAGAAAAGCCACAGATGGAGCGTATACTTGACAAGAGGGTGAGCAAGAAGACCAGGCGAAAGGAATACTATGAGTATCTGGTCAAATGGAAGAACCATCCAATGGAAGATGCCAGCTGGGAAAGCGAAGCAAAGATTCAAAAGCATGGACAGACCATGAAGGAGCTCATGGACGGGAGCCCATGAAAGTTTTCAGGCCGAGGAGTATGATGCAGGAGCATGGCAAATACTCAAAAGCGAGCATGGAGCCAGCACATGTGTTTTTAACACATGACATATTTCTTTGAAAAAGTTTGAAATTGAAGTGCCAAACCTTTAATGAATCCTTTATGAAGGAGCGGCTTTTGTATGTTGTATCAGACCTCGAGCCATACGCTCTTGTCTAAATTAGATAAGAAGGCATTTAATCTAGTTAATGCAGGTAGGTAGGATTTATTTCTAGATCAGACAGTTTTAGATGGAAGGAGGGAAAATGGATATAGACACCCTCATTGTATCTTTGTAACATTATTGATTCGAAGCATTCAAGAGAAGAGAAGAGAAAGCAGAGAATATTGTATGAAGAACACCCATGTACAGACATTTGAATTAATAGAATGAAGTCTTGATTCAAACTCATGGTTGGTGTTGTTTTCTTTGTGTATTGATGCTATGCTCATGAATGTTTGCTTTCCTGTTATGCATTTTATTTGTATATGTTGTGCATGAGATTCATGTTTCAAACTGAATTCTGAGAGGGAGACAAAATGAGTTTCAATTGTTTCTCTATCTGAGCCAGGGGATTCCTGCAAGAGTGCAGTCAAATTCATCCACAAAGAGTGCGTTGAGAAAGGCTCAGTAGTTGAACTTTTGTTCTCATTCACCCAGAAGTTGATTTGGGTTATTGAAGCCGTGCAAGGAGTTTGCAGGCTGAAGAAGGAGAGTCTAAGTCGTGAAACTGAGCAGAAGTGTTGAAGGACTACTGCTACAGGTATACGCAGAGTCAAAGAACCTTGAACAGTTGGAGTGTTTGAAGTTTTCCGCAGGGGTGCGTGCAAAGAACCTCGTGAGGCTGAAGTGATGTAGCAAAGCTCAAGAGGGATAGGTCTCTGAGTCATTGAAGATAAGCATAGACAAGTGTAACGTGAAGTCGGGGGGAACGTCGTAGGTTGATGAAGCGGTGAAGGAATCTCGTGGAGAGATACTCCTTTTCATCTTGAGGATTAACCAAGGAAGAACGAACGGTCGAAATATTTTGAAGAGATCTCGTGAAGTTCCAAGTATCGTTAGATATCACAGAGCTGCAAGGAGGTTACGATAAGAAGATTCTGCAGAGTTGGAAATTCAAGAGAGGCAGGGTCATTGATTCCGAGCCACATGAGTCGTAGGATGTACACGTGGTATCGTGTATCGGGGACTCGGAAGTTGAAGCCCCAAAGGTTGTGCAGCCAGAGCCATGAGATCGCGAGACGCGATAAGATCAGTGTCGTTCATTGTGGAGGACGGATGTCAAGAGATTCTCATCTCACAGACTCTAACATTGGAGGACCGAAAGGGAATCCCTTTAGCTTCGCGAGTGGCGAGGTGCTGAGGAGGCTATGAGCTGTCCATCTGAGGGGACAGGTGACAAGAGATCAAGATATCTTGTGAACTCAGGAGTTCGCAGGGTGAACGCCCAAGTATTGGGTGTACAAAGTTGCAAGGAGCGAGGACGCGAGGTGACGAAGGAGCGAGAAGATCATAGCCATCCATCTGAGGAGGACAGGTGGCGAGAGATCGAGGGATCTCACAAACTCGGGAGTTTGTAGGTTGTGAGACCGAACATTCGGTACACCAAGTCGCGAGGTCGCAAGGTGGCGAGAGAAGGACAACCGTTGGATTCGGGGCACAGGAGGACCATTGGATCCATGCGAGGGATCGTGTCTCGGGACCTTGTTAGAAAAGGTCTGAGAATTTGGCCATGGGGATCGCGAGGTCGTGAGAATGTAATATCCTGACAGCTGGAATAGTGTGGGCCATAGTGGAGCGCAAGTGGAATACAGGTGGCATAAAGAATTCGCGAGTCGCGAAGTGCCGAGGAGTAAGACTCATGTGGACGTCGAGCCATGAAGTGTTGAGGAGCCAAGATTCTAGTGGACACGTGGCAGAGTATAAGGTGGGACGGTGCATCTTGGGGACTCGTGGACTAGGAGGGTCAAAACTCAACAGGAAATCAGCGAGGTCAAGAGGTTGCGAGAAGCGCTAACAGTTAAGCCTAGCTCACGGTTGTATGTGGAAGGAGCTATACCCGTATCGCCAGATTGGGTATCGTAAGATTTGAAAGGAAAATTTGAAAGATTAAGTCATGAACTCATGAGATAGCGAGATCGAGCTGATCTCCCGAGAACAAAGAGGAGACCTCGAGGGAAGATTGTTGTGGGTGCAGATCTCCCGATAGGGAAATAGAAGAACCTTTGAGTTCTTCGGGCTGAGAAGAAGATGATCCTGTGAGAGCGGATGTGCTTGTGCTGAGGTTGGGTTGCGCCTGTGTCAGAGTGGTATCAAAGCGGGATTGACTCTTTGTTTTCTATAGCAGAGAGAAAGAGAATTCACCATGCCGCCCAGAAGAGAAAGGCAGTCACCTGACCCAGAAGACAAGGAGGTGAGAAGAAGAGGCGGGCCGACACAGAATCCAGAAATGGAAAGGAAGATACGTGATCTCCAAGCGAGATTGGAAGATATGGAAGCAGTGCAGAGACGCACAGCCAGTGCTAGAGATCTAAGTGACTCCGAAGGTGAAGTTGAAGCTGAGCCACAAGGAGAAGTTACAGCCGAAGATGCAGCCAACGAGCGATTAATCAAAGCTATCGCCTGGATGAGTTCAAAAACAAAGATGGACATTCCAGCTTATGAAGGAAGCCTGGATGCAGAAGAACTTCTGGATTGGATTAGAGATCTTGACACCTACTTTGATTATGAGGATATCGACGAGGATAAAAATTTTAGGCATGCTATCACAAAATTGAAGGGACATGCAGCATTATGGTGGGACGAGATTCAAGCAGATAGACGTTCCAAAGGAAAACAAAATATCAAAATATGGGATTGAATGATTACGAAGATGAAGGAAAATTTCATCCCAAGGGATTATCAAATCACACTGTTCAGGAGGATGGAGAACCTGAGACAGAAGTTGATGACAGTGAAGGAGTACACTGAAGAATTTTACAAGCTCAATATCAGAGTAGGTCATCGGGAGAGTGATGATGAAAAAGTCACTAGGTATATGAATGGCTTAAGATACGATATCTAGGATGAGATGAGTATGACAACCATTAGAATGGTGGAGAATGTGTATCAGATGGCATTGAAAGCCAAAGAAAAGCTAAGCCGTAAGCCAACACAGCGAGGCCAAGGTAGGAACCAACCAAAAGATAAGTCAATTGTTCAGGATAGGTTCCAGAAGTCCAAGGATGACTGGAAAAAGCCTCAGACTAGAATAGAAAGGGGTGGAAGTTCATAGCCAAGGCAGCAGATAGAACAAAGTGGAGGATACGCTAATAACAACACCTTTCCTCGTACCAGAGGTAGAGGAAGAGGCAGAGGTGGAGTCATCACATGCTTCACATGTGGAAAGAATGGACATAAAGCAGTTGACTGTCCAGATAGGAAAAAGGACAGAGGAGAAGCTCACATCACCGAAGCACAAGGGAAAAATGATGAGGCAGAAGATGTAGAAGACGAAAGGTTGTTGATGATGCATAAGGTTCTCTTAACACATGAGAAGAAGGTGGAGGACACAACACAAAGAAACAGACTGTTTAGAACTGCATGCAAAACCAAAGACAAGGTGTGCAAGGTTATTGTGGGTAGTGGAAGAACAAACAATCTCATTTCAACCGAGATGGTGGAGAAATTGGAGTTGGAGACGACTGATCATMCAAGTCCATATAAAGTCTCATGGCTACAGAAGGGACATCAGGTAAGCGTCACCAAACAATGCTTAGTTGACATCAAGATAGGAGGATATAATGATAAAATTCTCTGTGATGTTATTCCTATGGATGTATGTCATTTATGGCTAGGCAGACCATGGAAATATGACAGGAACGTAGTTCATGATGGGAAGATGAATACGTACACTTTGGAGAAGAATGGGAGGACACATACGTTACTTCCAATTAAAGAAAAGAAGTAAATCTAGAGTCAAGAAATATTGTACTTCTCATGAGTGGGAAGGAACTTCTGGCAGAAGTAAAGAAGAAGGAAGATCCACAGTTCTTTGTGGTCAGGAAACCAAGAGTTGTTTTGACCAGCACAAGAGTGGATGACTTGCCGGAAGAAATTCAGGAACTGCTGGAGGAGTTCGCTGACATTGTGGTAGACAAATTACCTCATTCGTTTCCGCCGTTGAGGAGTGTGAGTCATCACATAGACCTCATACCAGGAGCCAATTTTCTAAACAAAGCTGTGTACAGGTTGACGCCGCAGGAGAACGAAGAAGTTAAAAGGCAGGTACAGGAATTGATGGATAAAGGACTGGTCAGGGAAAGTTTAAGTCCGTGTGTCGTTCCAACGGTACTGAGTCCAAAGAAAGATGGATGTTGGAGAATGTGTACAGACTCCAGAGCCATTAACAAAATTACCATCAGATACAGATTTCCACTGCCGATAATGGATGATCTGATGGATTGCCTGAGCGGGGCAAAGTATTTTTCAAAGGTCGATTTGAAAAGCAGATACCATCAGATTCACATGAGGGAAGGTGATGAATGGAAAACAACATTCAAGACAAATGAAGGATTATATGAGTGGATAGTCATGCCATTTGGCTTGACGAATGCACCAAGTACATTCATGAGACTGATGAATGAAGTGCTGAAAGAATTCATTGGTAATTTTTTCATTGTTTATCTAGATGACATATTGATTTTCAGCAAAACAAAAGCAGAGCATCTGAAGCATTTAGCTGCAGTAATGAGGAAGCTATAGCAGGAGAAGTTGTTGATCAACATGAGGAAATCTTCATTTATGAAGACAGAACTCATTTACTTGGGGTTTGTCATATCGGAAAATGAATTGAAGATGGATCCAAGTAAAGTGGAAGTAATCAAGAATTGGCCATCACCGAGAAATGTTTTCGAGGTGAGAAGTTTTCATGGATTGGCTAGTTTTTACCGTAAATTCATCAGGAATTTCAGTGGACTTAGTGCAGCAATGATGGACACAGTCAAGAAAAGACATAAATATTTTCATTGGACTGAAGCGGCAGAGAAAAGCTTCAATCTGTTGAATCGAAAGATCATCTAACAGTCGGTTTTGGTGTTACCGGATTTCAAGAAGACATTTCAAGTGAAATTTGATGCAAGTGGCTTTGCCATAGGAGCGGTCTTGAGCCAGGAGGAAAAACCCATTGCATATTTCAATGAGAAGCTGGATGAAGCAAAGCTCAAATACTCCACGTATGATAAAGAGTTTTATGCCATCATACAGGCACTAAAAAAGTGGAGGCATTATTTGATTCCAAAGGAATTTATCTTGTACAGTGATAATCATGCATTGCAGTTTGTGAGTCAACAGGAGAAGTTGAATCAGAAGCATGCAAAATGGGTAGAGTATATCCAAAATTTCACGTTTGTGACTAAGCATATTTCAAGTACTGCTAACAAAGTGGTTGATGCTTTGAGCAGGAAGTGTTTGTTTCTGCAAGAGTTCTGAGTCAAAACACTAGGTTTTGAAAATCTTAAGGACATGTATGCAGGTGATGCAGATTTTGCAGAGGCATATGAGGTAGCTAAGAATCCAGTTCTCAGAGACAGAAGCCCATGGATGGATTACATGATCCAAAATGGATTGTTGTTTAGAGGCAACCAGTTGTTTATTCCAAATTGCTCCATGAGGGAGAACTTGTTAAAAGAAAAACACAGCGAAGGCTTGGCAGGGCATTTTGGCCATGACAAGACATTTGCAAAGCTGAGCGAAGCATACTTTTGGCCAGGGATGTGGTCAGAAGTCAAGAATTTTGTTGACAGGTGCATAATTTATCAGCATTCGAAGGGTCAAAAGAAGAATGCGGGATTATATCAATCCTTACCCATACCAGAGAGGCCGTGGGATGAAATCAGCATGGATTTCGTACTGGGATTACCGTGAACGTGGAGAGGGCATGATTCCATATTTGTGGTGGTAGACAGGTTTTCTAAAATGGCACATTTTATTCCATGCCAGAAGACCAGTGATGCGACTCACATCGCAAATTTGTTTTTCAAGTAAATCGTTAGACTTCATGGTTTACCCAGAAGCATAGTATCGGACAGGGATACAAAATTCATTGGAAATTTCTGGAAGACACTCTGGAAGAAGATGGGAACTAACTTGATGTTTAGTTTAGCCTATAATCCTCAAACAAATGGGCAAATAGAGGTAGTAAATAGAAGTCTGGGAGATTTACTCAGAAGCTTGGTGACAGAGCACCACAGCAGTTGGGACAACATATTACCACAGGCAGAGTTCGCATACAATGACTCAGTGAACAAAAGCACAGGAAAAATTCCATTTGAGATTGTATATGGTAGCTAGCCAAGAGGAGTATCTGAACTGAGGGATTCAGAGTAGATTGCGACTAAGAGCACAAGCGCTGAAGAATTCACAGAAGCGATGGAAGAACTTCACAGCAGGGTGAAGCAGCGATTGCTGAAATTGAACCAAAAATATAAGTGCAGAGCAGACAAGCATCGGAGACAGCTTCAATTCGAAGTTGGTGATCTAGTTCTGGCACATCTGAGGAAGGAAAGGTTCCCAAGGGGAACATACAACAAGCTGAAAATGAAGAAAATTGGGCCATGCAGAGTCCTGAAGAAATTGGGAGAAAATGCTTATGAAATTGAATTGTCGGACGAGATTGGAATATCTCTGACATTCAATGTCTCAGACTTGTATCCATATAAGGCTGACGAAGAAGAAACTAGAAATGATGAATAGCCAGAGATCCAGTGGCAAAAGCAGATGCCGATTGCAGAAAAGCTACAGATGGAGCGTATACTTGACAAGAGGGTGAGCAAGAAGACCAGGCGAAAGGAATACTATGAGTATCTGGTCAAATGGAAGAACCATCCAGTGGAAGATGTCAGCTGGGAAAGCGAAGAAAAGATTCAAAAGCATGGACAGACCATGAAGGAGCTCATGGACAGGAGCCCATGAAAGTTTTCAAGCCGAGGAGTATGATGCAGGAGCATCGCAAATACTCAAAAGCGAGCATGGAGCCAGCGCATGTGTTTTTAACACATGACATATTTCTTTGAAAAAGTTTGAAATTGAAGCGCCAAACCTTTAATGAATCCTTTATGAAGGAGCGGCTTTTATATGTTGTATCAGACCTCGAGCCATACGCTCTTGTCTGAAGTAGATAAGAAGGCATTTAATCTAGTTAATGCAGGTAGGTAGGATTTATTTCTAGATTAGACAGTTTTAGATGGAAGGAGGGAAAACGGATATAGACACCCTCATTGTATCTTTGTAGCATTATTTATTGGAAGCATTCAAGAGAAGAGAAGAGAAAGCAGAGAATATTGTATGAAGAACACCCATGTACAGACATTTGAATTAATAGAATGAAGTCTTGATTCAAACTCATGGTTGGTGTTGTTTTCTCTATGTATTGATGCTATGCTCATGAAAGTTTGCTTTATTGTTATGAATTTGCTTTGTATATGTTGTGCATGAGATTCATGTTTCAAACTAAATTCTGAGAGGGAGACAAAATGAGTTTCAATTGTTTCTCTATCTGAGCCAGGGGATTCCTGCAAGAGTGCAGTTGAATTCATCCACAAAGAGTGCATTGAGAAAGGCTCAGTAGTTGAACTTTTGTTCTCATTCACCCAGAAGTTGATTTGGGTTATTGAAGCCATGCAAGGAGTGCGCAGGCTGAAGAAGGAGAGTCTTAGTCATGAAACTAAGTAGAAGTGTTGAAGGACTATTGCTACATTTATATGCAGAGTCAAAGAAGCTTGAACAGTTGGAGTGTTTGAAGTTTGCTGCAGGGGTACGTGCAAAGAACCTCATGAGGCTGAATTGATCTAGCAAAGCTCAAGAGCGATAGGTCTCTGAGTCATTGAAGATCAGCATAGACAAGTGTGACGTGAAGTCAGGGGGAATTTCACAGGTTGACGAAGCGGCGAAGGAATCTCGTGGAGAGATACTCCTTTTCATCTCGGCGATTAACCAAGGAAGAACGGACGGTCGAAATCTTCTTAAGAGATCTCACGAAGTTCCAAGTATCGTTAGATCTCACAGAGCTGCAAGGAGGTTACGGCGAGAAGATTCTGCAGAGTTGGAAATTCAGGAGAGGCAGGGTCATTGGTTCCAAGCCACAGGAGTCATAGGATCTACACGTGGTATCGTGTATCGGGGACTCGAAAGTTGAAGCCCCAAAGGTTGTGCAGCCAGAGCCATGAGATCAAAAGACATGATAAGATCAGTGACGTTCATTATGGAGGACGTGTGTCAGGAGATTCTCATCTCGCAGACTCAGATGTTGTAGGACCGAAAGGGAATCCCTTTAGCTTCGCGAGTGGCGAGGTGCCGAGGAGGCTGTGAGCCGTCCATATGAGGGGACAGGTGGCAAGAGATCAAGAGATCTTGTGAAATCGGGAGTTCACACGGTGAGCGCCCAAGTATTGGGTGTACAAAGTCGCAAGGAGCGAGGATGCGAGGTGACGAACGAGCGAGAAGATCATAGCCATCCATTTGAGGAGGACAGGTGGCGAGAGATCAAGGGATCTCACGAACTCGAGAATTCGCAGGTTGTGAGACCGAACATTCAGTACACCAAGTCGCGAGGTCATGAGGTGGAGAGAGAAGGAAAGTCATTGGATTCGTGGCACAAGAGGACCGTTGGATCTACACGAGGGATCGTGTCTCGGGACCTCGTTAGAAAAGGTCTGAGAATTTGGCCATGGGGATAGCGAGGTCGTGAGAAGGAGATATCCTGACCGCTAGAGTAGTGTGGGCCATAGTGGAGCGCGAGTGGAATACAGGTGTCATAAAGAATCCGCGAGTCACAAAGTGTCGAGGAGCAAGACTCGTGTGGACGCCGAGCCATGAAGTGCCGAGGAGCCGAGATTCTAGTGGACGCGTGGCAGAGTATAAGGTNAGTTGGTGATCTAGTTCTGGCACATCTGAGGAAGGAAAGGTTCCCAAGGGGAACATACAACAAGCTGAAAATGAAGAAAATTGGGCCATGCAGAGTCCTGAAGAAATTGGGAGAAAATGCTTATGAAATTGAATTGTCGGACGAGATTGGAATATCTCTGACATTCAATGTCTCAGACTTGTATCCATATAAGGCTGACGAAGAAGAAACTAGAAATGATGAATAGCCAGAGATCCAGTGGCAAAAGCAGATGCCGATTGCAGAAAAGCTACAGATGGAGCGTATACTTGACAAGAGGGTGAGCAAGAAGACCAGGCGAAAGGAATACTATGAGTATCTGGTCAAATGGAAGAACCATCCAGTGGAAGATGTCAGCTGGGAAAGCGAAGAAAAGATTCAAAAGCATGGACAGACCATGAAGGAGCTCATGGACAGGAGCCCATGAAAGTTTTCAAGCCGAGGAGTATGATGCAGGAGCATCGCAAATACTCAAAAGCGAGCATGGAGCCAGCGCATGTGTTTTTAACACATGACATATTTCTTTGAAAAAGTTTGAAATTGAAGCGCCAAACCTTTAATGAATCCTTTATGAAGGAGCGGCTTTTATATGTTGTATCAGACCTCGAGCCATACGCTCTTGTCTGAAGTAGATAAGAAGGCATTTAATCTAGTTAATGCAGGTAGGTAGGATTTATTTCTAGATTAGACAGTTTTAGATGGAAGGAGGGAAAACAGATATAGACACCCTCATTGTATCTTTGTAGCATTATTTATTGGAAGCATTCAAGAGAAGAGAAGAGAAAGCAGAGAATATTGTATGAAGAACACCCATGTACAGACATTTGAATTAATAGAATGAAGTCTTGATTCAAACTCATGGTTGGTGTTGTTTTCTCTATGTATTGATGCTATGCTCATGAAAGTTTGCTTTATTGTTATGAATTTGCTTTGTATATGTTGTGCATGAGATTCATGTTTCAAACTAAATTCTGAGAGGGAGACAAAATGAGTTTCAATTGTTTCTCTATCTGAGCCAGGGGATTCCTGCAAGAGTGCAGTTGAATTCATCCACAAAGAGTGCATTGAGAAAGGCTCAGTAGTTGAACTTTTGTTCTCATTCACCCAGAAGTTGATTTGGGTTATTGAAGCCATGCAAGGAGTGCGCAGGCTGAAGAAGGAGAGTCTTAGTCATGAAACTAAGTAGAAGTGTTGAAGGACTATTGCTACATTTATATGCAGAGTCAAAGAAGCTTGAACAGTTGGAGTGTTTGAAGTTTGCTGCAGGGGTACGTGCAAAGAACCTCATGAGGCTGAATTGATCTAGCAAAGCTCAAGAGCGATAGGTCTCTGAGTCATTGAAGATCAGCATAGACAAGTGTGACGTGAAGTCAGGGGGAATTTCACAGGTTGACGAAGCGGCGAAGGAATCTCGTGGAGAGATACTCCTTTTCATCTCGGCGATTAACCAAGGAAGAACGGACGGTCGAAATCTTCTTAAGAGATCTCACGAAGTTCCAAGTATCGTTAGATCTCACAGAGCTGCAAGGAGGTTACGGCGAGAAGATTCTGCAGAGTTGGAAATTCAGGAGAGGCAGGGTCATTGGTTCCAAGCCACAGGAGTCATAGGATCTACACGTGGTATCGTGTATCGGGGACTCGAAAGTTGAAGCCCCAAAGGTTGTGCAGCCAGAGCCATGAGATCAAAAGACATGATAAGATCAGTGACGTTCATTATGGAGGACGTGTGTCAGGAGATTCTCATCTCGCAGACTCAGATGTTGTAGGACCGAAAGGGAATCCCTTTAGCTTCGCGAGTGGCGAGGTGCCGAGGAGGCTGTGAGCCGTCCATATGAGGGGACAGGTGGCAAGAGATCAAGAGATCTTGTGAAATCGGGAGTTCACACGGTGAGCGCCCAAGTATTGGGTGTACAAAGTCGCAAGGAGCGAGGATGCGAGGTGACGAACGAGCGAGAAGATCATAGCCATCCATTTGAGGAGGACAGGTGGCGAGAGATCAAGGGATCTCACGAACTCGAGAATTCGCAGGTTGTGAGACCGAACATTCAGTACACCAAGTCGCGAGGTCATGAGGTGGAGAGAGAAGGAAAGTCATTGGATTCGTGGCACAAGAGGACCGTTGGATCTACACGAGGGATCGTGTCTCGGGACCTCGTTAGAAAAGGTCTGAGAATTTGGCCATGGGGATAGCGAGGTCGTGAGAAGGAGATATCCTGACCGCTAGAGTAGTGTGGGCCATAGTGGAGCGCGAGTGGAATACAGGTGTCATAAAGAATCCGCGAGTCACAAAGTGTCGAGGAGCAAGACTCGTGTGGACGCCGAGCCATGAAGTGCCGAGGAGCCGAGATTCTAGTGGACGCGTGGCAGAGTATAAGGTGGGACTGCGCATCTTGGGGACTCGTGGACTAGGAGGGTCAAAACTCGACGGGAAATTGGCGAGGTCACGAGGTTGCGAGAAGCGCTAACAGTTTAGCCTAGCTCACGGTTGTATGTGGAAGGAGCTATACCCGTATCGCCAGATTGGGTATCGTAAGATTTGAAAGGAAAATTTGAAAGCTTAAGTCACGAACTTGTGAGATAGCGAGATCGAGCTGATCTCCTGAGAACTGAACCCTTTTTCTTGAGATTTATCAATTGGCTAAAGAAGGTATTGCTCCTTGTATCCTCATAGTGTGTTATCATTTCTTCCGTGAAAATTTTCCAAGTGACAAGCGATTTGTGGGAACAAAGCCATCGATACCAAACAAATTGATTAGGTTCTAAATATAAAGAAGCAATTCATACCTTTTGTGTATGTGGCACATTATGGAGATC
>JZKD02S1160093.1:0-12771 GCA_000966675.3 Picea glauca | reverse complement strand
TGGAGGGACAAAGGGATTTTGAAAAAAGGTTGGGCTGCTCATGAGGGATGGAGTGAGAAAACAAGAAGCCCCAAGAGTTAAGGAGCAAGAGCTCACTTGGGTCAGAGGTGAAATCTTCCTGGGATCACAGATGAAAATGAAGAGTTCCCTCGATGTGCGAGAGGATTGTGTTCCAGAGGAGGGTTGGCGGAGAGGGATGGGAGTGAAAGATTTGTATGTTCCTCTCTTTCCATAGTTTCCAAACGATGAAGTCAGGTAAGAGTTTCCAGGTTCTGTTTATGATAGGAATTTTGAAGGAACCGGAGCCCCAATCCCTTATAGTGCTTGTGATGTTGTTCTTGTCTCAGTTGGTTCTTCTCATGAGCTGAGAGGCTTGGTTCCAGATGTCCTCACTGAGTGGGCAACTATTTAGTAGGTGCTCCATGGTTTATGCTTGGAGATGGCATAGATGGAAAATCGAGGCACTGATGAAGCCTCATCTTTGAATATTGTCCCAAGTTAAGATCTTGTTCTATAGAAGAAGCCAAAGGAAAGTAGAGATTTTGGGCCAGAGTTTTGATCTCCAAATCGTAATCTAGATGCTATCCTTTTGAATATTTTGGAATTTTTCTAGAGTGTAACCTTATTTGAGACTGAAGCTACCATGAGGTGTGTATCCGCATCTGAGAATTTCTTGATATGTGATTTTTTAGATCCGCCTTCGAGAAGTTGTGTGTTTCCAATGTTGCAGATCACAGTTCAATGCAACTTGGAGTTCCTAATGGGTTGATATACAGCTATGGCAGAGAGAGTTATTGGGGGTCTTTGTCTACAGATTTGCCACTTTGAGAGTGGCTAGATCTTGAATGTGATTTGTATAGTATTGAATATTTTCTTCCAATTATGGGGGTGGCATTTGTTGCCAAGAATCTATCCAAAATAGGGCATTTTGGCCATTGTGAACTTCCTAGAAAGCATGATCTTGAATGAGTGGTCGATTTTTCCAGGCTACATTCCAGATGTTGGAGCTTTGAATTTTATCCTGCATTCTTATCATATGGATTTGATTCATGTTGGGGGAATATTTTCATTTCCAGAGTTTGGACCAGATCTCTGCTAGATTTTTGAGCCATCTCCACCAAATTCTTTCTCCCATGGTGATATTCAATTTTCTAGGGTCCCTGAGGCCCAATCCACCTGAATATTTGGGCTTGCAAACCTTGTCCCAGCTGACTAGGGCCCATTTTATGTACGGATTGTGTCCATGCCATAGAAAGTTTCTTTGTGGATTTCTTATTTTCTTTATGATGGAAGGGGGGGCAGCTAGGACAGAGAAAAGGTAAGCAGGGATGACTTGAAGGATTGATTTTAAGAGAACGATTATGGTAGGAAGGTTGAGGGAGGGAAAGGTCCATTTGTTGAGACGGTTGGAGATGGAGAGTAGGAGAGAGTCCCAGGAGATATTTTTGGTTGTTGAATTAGTGAGAGGGAGTCCTAGATAGAAAGAGGGCAAAGTGTGAACAAGATTTTTCAAAAGTTGAGATAGGTGAAGTTGGATTGCTTCTGGAGTATTAAAAAAGAAAAGTTGTGACTTGGCCAGATTAAAGGTGGTGGCAAAGGCTTCACTGAAATCAAAGAGAATGGAATTTAGTTTGTTTGTCTCTTGCACAGTGGGGGTGTTCAATAGCAACATGTCATCAAAAAAATGGCTATGGGAGGCTATCGGTTGTATCCCGTGAAGAGGGAGGCCTTGGAGGGATCCATTTTGGATAGAATCCTTGATGTAGCATCCTAGGCCTTCTGCCATAATGACAAAAAGGAATGAGGAGAGAGGGTTGCCTTGCCTTATTCCTCTTGTGGGGGAGAAGGGTTGAGAGGGGGCTCCATTGACAAGGATTGAGAAAAAGGTTGAGGAAACGAGGTTCATTATACAATATATCCAATCCTTGCATAAGTTGAAAGCCAATAAAAGTGCTTCCATGTATTGCCAGCTTAATTTGTCAAAATATTTTGAAAGTTCAAGTTTTAGAAGCATACCTAGAGTATGGGTGATCTTGAGTGAGTGAATGATTTCATGGACAAGGATGACATTGTCCATGATTTGCCTTCCTTCGACATACCTTGATTTCTCCTTGGAAATGATGAAGGGGAGTATGGGCGTGAGTCTTAGAGCTATGACCTTGGAGATGATTTTATAGATTACATTGCAGAGTGTTATGGGTTGAAAGTTATTCAGATTTTTTACTCTTTCTTATTTGGGTATAAGGGTGAGGAAAGTGTCATTTAGAGCTGGAAGAATTTTTCATGAGTTGTTTGATTCCTCCCCCACCTTCCACACTTATTCCCTTAGCATTGACCACCAAGAATGGAATAAGTCTGTGGTGAAGCCATTTGTGCCTGGAGCCTTTCTTGTGGGCATGTCCTGAATATCCTGATCCACTTATGCTTGCATTATTGGTGTTATGAAAGCCTCATTATGTTCCTAAGTGATGATAGTTGGAATATTTTGGGTCACGCTTTCAATTGCAAAGGTACGGTCCACCATAGGTTCTGAGAGGAGATCCTTGTAGAAGTCCAATAACTCATGCGATATTTCCTGATGGGTTAACAAGGTGTTTCCTTGTGGGTCTTCTAGTTTCTTGATTATGTTTATTAGGCATCTATGGATCATGGATCGGTGGAATAATTTGGTTTTTTTCTCTTCCTCATTGATCCATTAGACTCGAGATTTATGTTTCCACAGGATTTCTTCCTGCCTGTGCCTTTCTTCCAATTGCCTTTTTATCTCATTCTCCTCCTCCTATTGAGTGATTGTGTAGCCTAAGAGAATGAATTTCCCATGGAGGTCCTCTAGTTTTTGTTATAGTAGTTTCCTTTCCTGGAAAATGTTCCTGAATACTTCTTTGTTCCATTGGTGCACCTATTATTTGAAGTATTTGAGATTTTGCTGGAAGAAATACATTTTTGTGCCCTTCTGGATTTTCGCTATGCTCCACCAGTGATGGGAGATTTCCTAGAAGTATGGATGGGTAAGCCATAATTTTTCAAATCTGAAGGGTTTTAACTTGGGGGTAGAGATAGTGTCAACCCATAGTTGAACCAACCAGTGATTTGAGCCGGCCTTCAGGAGGATATTGGAATCAATTAGGGGGCCTTCCACCAGGAGAATTTTTGAGATGAGAAAGAGATATATCATGCATGTTATTTGTTGGTGACTTGATCTTTTGTTGGTCCAAGTGTAGGTACCATTGTTGTTATCTATATCAACCAATCTAAGGTTCTCAATGATTTCCTGAAATTTTACACTGTCCTGCTTCGGGCATTTTCCCCCCCTCTTTTCTCCTCCAGCATGAGAATCATGTTGAAGTCACCCCCTATTATCCATCATTTTCCCTCATCTAGAGAACCTAAGTAAGACAGGATTTGAAGAAAGAGGTATTTGTCTTAGTTATTTTGTGGTCCATAGGAATTCATGATCATTCCCTCCTTGTCCGAGTCTATGGCTCTAAAGTGCGATGTGATGGTATTTGAAGTGGATAACCCTTGATCTAGGATGACTGTAGTAGGTTTCCAAAGGATGGCCAGGTCCCCTAAATCCCCCTTTAAGTTTGTTTGATAGGAGTCGCAGTTGCGCCAACATCTTTTGAGGATGTCATTTGCAGTTTGCCCTGCGCATTTTGTCTCTTGTATCAAGAGTATATCGGGGTCTTCCATTTTGATGTAGTTTCAGAGTATCCTTTGCTTGGATATTCCATTTATACCTCTGATATTCCAGGTGAGGATGTTCATAATTAACAGTTAGGTGGGTGGGAAAAAGAGCTCTCTGAGATCTTGTGAATCTGTCCCAAGTTGATCATGTAGTTTCCTGCTTCCTTTATTTGTTGATGGGCCGATTTTCTACCTCGTCGCTTGTTTTCTTTTGGATGTTTTATTGGATATTGGTTTGGGTTTGTACGGATTCCCAACCTTGATGTATCCCCTACTGATGAGTCCAGAAAAACTTTGTGAACTTTCTTGAGTTGGTCCTCTGGTAGGGTTTGAAGATCCTTCTTGTTAAGTGCTTCTTATAACTTGTCTAGGTTGATTTATGCTAGGTCCTGCGCATCCATTTCCATGACTGTATATTCCTCTCTTTCTGGTTCCTTCCCTATGCCTGGTTGGGTCTGTGGATATGTTTGAATTGCTGGGGTTTGGTGAGGTTGGTCTACCTGGTGCTTGGTGGGTTCTGTCCCTATGGTTTTGTGTGGGTTTTCCACTTCTTTTGCCTTTGGGAGGCGGTTGAGGGCTTCAAAGGAATTGTTATTTGTGTTCTTTTTTCCATTTTTGGTGGTGGAAAGAGAAGCATTATTGTTGTTATTATAAGGCCCACTAGGTACCAAGAGGAAAAATAAAGCAATGGATTAATTACTTACCTGAATTAACAAGAGAATAAGGAAGGAACAAACCCTAGAGCATCTTTTCTCCAAGTGGTATAGTAACCCTTCAAATGGATTGATCTTGAAATCTACTAGAATACCTGAATCACCATAACAAATATTTAATGCACTAAGAAGATAACCAAGAAAGAGAAATCTCTAAGAATTTACCCCAAAACCTCAAAAGGAATATCTTATATTAATTATATTCTCAAATGATCCAAAAATTCAAAACAATTTGGAATGAGAGGAAAGCCTCTTTTTATAGAGGAGGATTCTACATCCGTCTCATTCATTATTAACTTTGTCTCCCTAAAATTAGAATATGCAACTAAGAAAGAATAGTTTTCATCAAAAAAAAGAAGGGGACTAAGTCAATTCATAATCAAATGATACCACATGTACATAAAACCCTCATGAGAGAGGGGCATCCCACAAAGAAAGGGGTCAATTTTATCTTCTATCCCAATGTTCCAAGGAAAAAGTGATGTGGAGGCCTCAAAATATGGTGAAGTATCCTCCTAGTCAATAAATAATCCATAGAATCATCTCTGATGGTAGAAGGCCAAATTGTGATGATACATACGACAATGATCCATGCTTTGGAATAAGACAAATGTGCAATTATACATAAGTGTGACAACTTGTAAAAAGACAAACACATTTACATCATATACAAAGGGGTAAGAGAGACTAGTAGTTTCCCTATATCATTTGTCCTAGTAGATTCACCCAAAGATGGTTGCATACCAACCTATATCATAAATGATCAACATAATGAAGAATTACCAACATCAAGGGGCAGGTGACCGTAGCCACAAAAGAAAATACTATCTTGAATGAGGACTAAAAGGATGGGACATGACCGACCACATGGGGTCTGACGATACTACATATTCCCCCCACCAATATATATAACGTCTAAGGATGGTCCAATATAATACATGAGTGCAAATACAACCAAACTTTTGGCTCATCATGATACAATAAGGCACATAATATGATCATATGATGGTCCACATATGGAAAACAAATCTAGGGTATAATGAGGTCAATATGAGGTGTAATAGGGTCTATAACATATAATACATGTAACTTTCCCCTTTTATATATAAAAAAATAAAATATTCATTCAGAATCACATTACACTATTCCCTCCAAAAACAAAATGTTTCCTTCCATTTTTTTTTATGTCCATTAAAAAGTATCAAGCATCATTCCTTATTTGTTGCATTAACCACCCATGAGATATACTTAAAAATGACTCAAAAAAACTATGTTATATGAATAGAAATTATGTCCAAGGATCATGCAAATATTCAGAATTTAGTCCTTGATGATTCTCAAATACTTTTTAAAATCCTTTGTCTATCTCTAACCTTAATTTTGATAAACCATTTTTTGTCTTGTTTCTATCCCTATAAAAATATTCACANTGGGTCTTCTAGTTTCTTGATTATGTTGATTAGGCATCTATGGATCATGGACCGGTGGAAGAATTTGGTTTTTTTCTCTTCCTCATTGATCCATTAGACTCTAGATTTATGTTTCCACAGGATTTCTTCCTGCCTGTGTCTTTCTTCCAATTGCCTTTTTATCTCATTCTCCTCCTCCTATTGAGTGATTGTGTAGCCTAAGAGAATGAATTTCCCATGGAGGTCCTGTAGTTTTTGTTATAGTAGTTTCCTTTCCTGGAAAATGTTCCTGAATACTTCTTTGTTCCATTGGCACACCTATTATTTGAAGTATTTGAGATTTTGCTGGAAGAAATACATTTTTGTACCCTTCTGGATTTTCGCTATGCTCCACCAGTGACGGGATATTTCCTAGAAGTATGGATGGGTAAGCCATAATTTTTCAAATCTGAAGGGTTTTAACTTGGGGGTAGAGATAGTGTCAACCCATAGTTGAACCAGCCAGTGATTTGAGCCGGCCTTCAGGAGGATATTGGAATCAATTAGGGGGCCTTCCACCAAGAGAATTTTTGAGATGAGAAAGAGATATATCATGCATGTTATTTGTTGGTGACTTGATCTTTTGTTGGTCCAGGTGTAGGTACCATTGTTGTTATCTATATCAACCAATCTAAAATTCTCAATGATTTCCTGAAATTTTACACTGTCCTGCTTCGGGCATTTTCCCCCCCTCTTTTCTCCTCCAGCATGAGAATCATGTTGAAGTCACCCCCTATTATCCATCATTTTCCCTCATCTAGAGAACCTAAGTAAGACAGGATTTGAAGAAAGAGGTATTTGTCTTAGTTATTTTGTGGTCCATAGGAATTCATGATCATTCCCTCCTTGTCCGAGTCTATGGCTCTAAAGTGCGATGTGATGGTATTTGAAGTGGATAACCCTTGATCTAGGATGACTGTAGTAGGTTTCCAAAGGATGGCCAGGTCCCCTAAATCCCCCTTTAAGTTTGTTTGATAGGAGTCGCAGTTGCGCCAACATCTTTTGAGGATGTCATTTGCAGTTTGCCCTGCGCATTTTGTCTCTTGTATCAAGAGTATATCGGGGTCTTCCATTTTGATGTAGTTTCAGAGTATCCTTTGCTTGGATATTCCATTTATACCTCTGATATTCCAGGTGAGGATGTTCATAATTAACAGTTAGGTGGGTGGGAAAAAGAGCTCTCTGAGATCTTGTGAATCTGTCCCAAGTTGATCATGTAGTTTCCTGCTTCCTTTATTTGTTGATGGGCCGATTTTCTACCTCGTCGCTTGTTTTCTTTTGGATGTTTTATTGGATATTGGTTTGGGTTTGTACGGATTCCCAACCTTGATGTATCCCCTACTGATGAGTCCAGAAAAACTTTGTGAACTTTCTTGAGTTGGTCCTCTGGTAGGGTTTGAAGATCCTTCTTGTTAAGTGCTTCTTATAACTTGTCTAGGTTGATTTATGCTAGGTCCTGCGCATCCATTTCCATGACTGTATATTCCTCTCTTTCTGGTTCCTTCCCTATGCCTGGTTGGGTCTGTGGATATGTTTGAATTGCTGGGGTTTGGTGAGGTTGGTCTACCTGGTGCTTGGTGGGTTCTGTCCCTATGGTTTTGTGTGGGTTTTCCACTTCTTTTGCCTTTGGGAGGCGGTTGAGGGCTTCAAAGGAATTGTTATTTGTGTTCTTTTTTCCATTTTTGGTGGTGGAAAGAGAAGCATTATTGTTGTTATTATAAGGCCCACTAGGTACCAAGAGGAAAAATAAAGCAATGGATTAATTACTTACCTGAATTAACAAGAGAATAAGGAAGGAACAAACCCTAGAGCATCTTTTCTCCAAGTGGTATAGTAACCCTTCAAATGGATTGATCTTGAAATCTACTAGAATACCTGAATCACCATAACAAATATTTAATGCACTAAGAAGATAACCAAGAAAGAGAAATCTCTAAGAATTTACCCCAAAACCTCAAAAGGAATATCTTATATTAATTATATTCTCAAATGATCCAAAAATTCAAAACAATTTGGAATGAGAGGAAAGCCTCTTTTTATAGAGGAGGATTCTACATCCGTCTCATTCATTATTAACTTTGTCTCCCTAAAATTAGAATATGCAACTAAGAAAGAATAGTTTTCATCAAAAAAAAGAAGGGGACTAAGTCAATTCATAATCAAATGATACCACATGTACATAAAACCCTCATGAGAGAGGGGCATCCCACAAAGAAAGGGGTCAATTTTATCTTCTATCCCAATGTTCCAAGGAAAAAGTGATGTGGAGGCCTCAAAATATGGTGAAGTATCCTCCTAGTCAATAAATAATCCATAGAATCATCTCTGATGGTAGAAGGCCAAATTGTGATGATACATACGACAATGATCCATGCTTTGGAATAAGACAAATGTGCAATTATACATAAGTGTGACAACTTGTAAAAAGACAAACACATTTACATCATATACAAAGGGGTAAGAGAGACTAGTAGTTTCCCTATATCATTTGTCCTAGTAGATTCACCCAAAGATGGTTGCATACCAACCTATATCATAAATGATCAACATAATGAAGAATTACCAACATCAAGGGGCAGGTGACCGTAGCCACAAAAGAAAATACTATCTTGAATGAGGACTAAAAGGATGGGACATGACCGACCACATGGGGTCTGACGATACTACATATTCCCCCCACCAATATATATAACGTCTAAGGATGGTCCAATATAATACATGAGTGCAAATACAACCAAACTTTTGGCTCATCATGATACAATAAGGCACATAATATGATCATATGATGGTCCACATATGGAAAACAAATCTAGGGTATAATGAGGTCAATATGAGGTGTAATAGGGTCTATAACATATAATACATGTAACTTTCCCCTTTTATATATAAAAAAATAAAATATTCATTCAGAATCACATTACACTATTCCCTCCAAAAACAAAATGTTTCCTTCCATTTTTTTTTATGTCCATTAAAAAGTATCAAGCATCATTCCTTATTTGTTGCATTAACCACCCATGAGATATACTTAAAAATGACTCAAAAAAACTATGTTATATGAATAGAAATTATGTCCAAGGATCATGCAAATATTCAGAATTTAGTCCTTGATGATTCTCAAATACTTTTTAAAATCCTTTGTCTATCTCTAACCTTAATTTTGATAAACCATTTTTTGTCTTGTTTCTATCCCTATAAAAATATTCACAAGAAATATGGGTGAATGATGACTATAACTCCATAACATCAAGAAACAAAGGCCAGAGCATGAAAATTTTCAGTATTGACTCTTGTTTCATCCACTAAAGTACGAGTGAATACCAAAATATTCGAGTATGTGTAACTCCATTTTCCTAAGGAAACATCAAAACCAATTCTAGTGACATTAATTCACGTATAAGTTATTTGACACTTGGCCAACTCTAGCTTTGAAATATTAGTTACTATGGAACATGAAAACATGAAGGATTCTCTCTATCACACCCTTGGAAGGGGTAACCTGGGAATCTCAATCAAGGAATTCCCATGGAAAATATTTATTAATCACTTATTCAAGTGGCTATTTATGTTGTCTTTTTCCTAAAACTAAGGAAAAGAAAATAGTATATTTGATATTTTAAAAACGCATTTCATAGGTAAAGTATCTCTATCTTTAAATGATTTTGAGTACGTTCCTAGCCAACCATACTCCCCAAGAAAGATTCAAAGGGATATATATATATATATATATATATATATATCAAATTATGAGACGATCCTCTATAGTGTTCTGGTCCCAAGAATTTATCAATCCCATCATTCCTTCTACCTCATTCCAAACTTACTTTGTAAAATGGTAAGACAAAATTATATGTGAATTTGTTTCTTTCTATTATTTGAAAATACCACCATCTAGGTCTCGAAAAATTCCTCTTCTACAAAATACCCCAAGTTAAAGGTTTGTTATTCAAGTGTAGCCACATGAATATTTTGGGTTTTCCTAGAAACTCAAATTTCCAAAATTGTTTCCACCACAATATCTAGAGATTCTCTCTTCCCTCAATAGATAAAGCTTTATATCAAATTCTTGTTAGATAGTTCCTAGTTGGATTTAATGACCCGATAATATAATTTTTATCACCTCTTATTCTAACATAATAGCCTCTTATGTTTTTAGTGTACCTCTTCCAAGTAACTGCATCCTACTCCCCCTAATTTATCTCTCCTATGATAGCCAATGTTGTTTCCATTTTGTTTGAATTTCCCACCTAACAATATGCCTGAGTGTATAAAAACCCTATCTTTTAGATTGAAAATCATTTATGGAGGTAACATATGGAATCCCCTACCAATTCCCAACCTGATCTGGGTTATTTTTGGAATGAAATGAAAGAAGAGATATTATAATGAAATACTCATAAAAATTTCCAGAAACAAAGAGATACAACAATAAATGATTTATATTAATGAAATAAATGTACAGAGACTATAAAAATGCAAAGTGCAAGACCCACTAGAATGATGGTAGATTTATCTCTGAGAAGATATTTGACGGCTATGCTCATTTGCAAGAAGACGATTACAATGAGGCTTTGAAGGCCTATTTATGCTAAACATAGAGAAATGTGTTGATCTAAAAACTGTCAAGATTAGCCAGTTGCAATTTGGAACAGGTGGGTGGCCACCAATATCCACTTGGATCAATCCTCCCCCCTTAGGAAGAAATGGTCTCCATTGTGTTGAGTGCTTGGGGAAGAGGGGAAATCATTTTCTGACTCTGAATCTTGGTGAGTTGTGTGCCTTGTTGGAGAAGTTGTGCTACTTGTTCTGTGAAAGGTTGTCTCAAAAGTATTGCTAGCGGGGTTTAATTTGTTCCACCAACTTATTGTCTCTAGGCTTGATGGAACATTGTGTGGGATCCATTATAAGTGGAGAGACAATATTTTATTTCTCTTTGACAATATGCTTTTACTAGATAGAAGGTGTTGAGGCTGTAGTGGTTGTAGTGGTATTTTGTGCATCCTTTGAAAAAACTGTGAAGAGGATGAATTTTGCAGTATGAGATATTACCTTGTGGCACTCTTTTGGTTGAAAAATACTCATACCTACCTCTAATATATTGTAGAATTGAACCCCCATAGTAATAATGACACTACGGGGTCGAGATTCATAAACAGCATGACGTTTCCACATATATGGTTGGCCCTAAACAACATCAAAGACATCAAGGGGGAAACATCACACACTATCTCATCGTTGAAGGGTTGGATGCCATAGGACAGGTGGCACTGCTAGCTGACACATAGATCTCATCCCTGGTGAATCCACCCAATGTTGTATGGTTGCAGGTGTGGTGTTGTCGACAACCCCAACTGTTTTTCAACCTCAGCTGAGATGAGGCTCTTATGGCTGTCATTATCAACAATGAAATGAAATGGGGTCCCATTTACCCACATATGTGAATGGAAGAGGAGACCCCCCTCTTCAGCATCTATTGGTTCTTTTGGTTGAATTGTTGTGGTCATGATAATAGTAGTGGGGTTTGCGTCGATAATCTGTTTGTTTTCAATATTTTCTAGATCAAATTTTGAATCAGGGTTTGGCTCCTTTTATTTGACCTTGGCCACCAATGACTATTTAGAGTGACATTCATCGGTGTTGTTCCACATGATTTTGTGGAAGTCGCACCACTTCCTAGTGAAATTCTTCATCTTTCCCTTTCCCTTCTTGTCTTGTTTATTGGAATGGTTGTTTGGAGGTTGTTGGTTAGGGTCATCTTTACCATGCTTAGGTTGTTTCATATTTGAAGACCCAAACTCCCATTTGTTCTGGTGCCTAGATTTCTTCTTGATTTTGACAACATATCAATAGGAAGCTCCCAATGATGATATGCTTAGGAAATCCATTTCGGTTTGGATGTACCTATGCAGAGCCCCACAGTATTTCAGAATTAGATTATGCTCGAAGTCTTTGATACCCAGCTTGGTGCACAAGGTATGGAAAGTATTTTTGAACTCTAACAGTGTTTGGCTCTTCTCTTTCCATAATGTGGTCCATCTCATGTACTGGTAATCATATTTATCAACATGGTAGTATTTTTCCTTGACCACATCCACAAAAAAATCCCAAGTGGGCTTGACCCCATATATTCTAGATTCCTTTGTGGAAATTGTCTCCCGATAAGTTTCCCACCAATGTTTGAGATGGGGGAGAGCCTTGAGGAGTGCGAAGGTGATCTTTTCCCTATCGGAAAAAATGTGAACAGAGAAATAACCTTCTAGCAGATTCAACCATTTTTCTAAGGAATCCACATCTATTTGTTCTTCAAATATGGGAATATCAAAATTAACTTGTACCTTGAAAGGAGAGGTTCCTCCAAAGTGGTCGCTTGATGAATATGTCCCCTTTTCTATAAGCAGGTGTTGAAGGATATGAGTGAAATTCTCCATCATTGCGTCCCTCTGTCGCGTGATATCTTTTTCAAGAAACAGTTTAATAGAATCTTCTTCTCCACCTTTTTTATTTTTTGTCGCCATAGAGGATTTCTTGGGCATGTGAGAGTGATTTTCCTCAAGAGAGACAATCTTGAGACCCAACATGCTATACTCATACCTCATCAGGGACATGCACTGGAAAATGATCAAGAGTAGACTGTTATGATACCACTGATCCAAATTATTTTCAAAACGAAATGAGAGAAGAGATATTACAATGAAATACTCATAACAATTTCCAAAAACAGAGAGATACAACAATACATGATTTCTATTAGTAAAAGAAATGTATAGAGACTGTAAAAATACAAAGTGCAAGACTCGCCAGAATGGTGGCATATTTATCTCTGAGAATAGATGTTACGACTACGCTCATTCACAAGAAGATGATTACAATGAGGCTCTAAAGGCCTTTTTATGATAAACATTAATTCCAAAACCATAGACATG
>JZKD02S1160082.1:0-12771 GCA_000966675.3 Picea glauca | reverse complement strand
AAGAATTAACAAGAAATCATATATAAATTAGTTCTCATAAAATTCTAAAGAACAAAATGTTGTATAAAATGATGGATTTGTTAAATTCTTGTAGTTTTACAAATCCTGTTGCATACAATTTTTGCAGAACCAAGAACATAATTCGATGTAAGTAGAATTCAACAGGAAGATCAGTAAACCAAGCCATGGATGATTCCCAAGGAACTTACAATTATGTATATGAAGGAAAAATATTTGGTATGGGTGTGGATGTTGTAGTAACAGATTCCAATGGGAGTGGAGAAGATGGAAAGGAAGAGAGCATGAAATTGGTGGAGACCATAAAAAGTTTACAAAAGGATGTCCACATTTATAAAGATGATAACGAGAAGCTTATGAAATGCAAGGAGAAACATGAAGGATTTAACATCAAGTTAATGCAGAGCTTGGACATAATAGAGAAGAAGATGGATAAGGAGATTGAGTCAAGCAAATCAGGGAGTCTTTGGTCTCGTGATAAGAGGAGAAGAACAATAAGAGTTGGCAAGCATCACCATCACTCCCTAAGGAATTCAATGAGGAGAACACACAATAGTTCAAGTCCATCCCCTGTTAAGAAGAATAAGAAGAAGTCTAGAGTGGATGAGCTACAGGGAGAAATGAATAAAATCAAACCACCTACATTTGATGGTGAACACAAGATGTATGAGGATGCTAAGACCTTGGTGTTGGGCATGAGAAAGTATTTTTAGTTGAAAAATTACTCTTAAAGGGAAAAAGGAAGAATTGTCATATATCAACTCAAAGGAAAATAATCAATGTGGTGGGATCACTTTGTGCGAATGCAACACAATGATGAGAATTTTTTTACTTTGAAAGAATTCAAAATGTATTTTAAAAAGAAGTATTTAACCAAATGATACTATGATAAGAAGATGAAGGAGTTATTTAAACTCGAGATTGGGAGTATGGACATAGATGAGTATGAATGGAGGTTCTTAGAGCTACTAAAATATGTTTCTTTCATTAAGGATGAACAAGTTAATATTCAGAGGTACCTGAGTGGGATGCCATCATTTATCAATGAAAATATATAGTATCATGATCCCGAGACACTAGAAGAAACCATAAGGAGAGATACATGACTTTATGATCAACATAGAGAAAGACCAACTTTCCAAAAAGAATGGGAAGACAAGAAGAAGAGCAAGATGGAATAGAGGAGGAAGGGGAAAAAACCACCATTCTTCTGAAATAATTCTCAAGGAAATCCCACGCTTAAGGAACCCAAGATGAATGAGACAATGAGGAAAAGACCAAGAAAACCACCTATTCAATCTTGGGGTTGTGGGGGATATCATATGTACAAATATTTCCCTCAAAGAGTTGAAAAAGTGAGAAATTTTCACAATGTACAACAAGATGAAACAATGGAGGACATAAGAATAAATGTACCTAGGATCTATGTAGCTCTGGATAACAAGAAATATGAGTTTTAGTCACATATGATTAAAGTGGAAGGTAAGATAAACAACCAACCCATTTCTATTTTAATCGATTCAGGATCTAGTCATAGTTATCTAGATCCTCAAATGGTGGGAATATTTCAATTTCCAAGAAGAAAGATCAATAAACGTTGGTTGGTGTAGCTAGCTACATGAGCTAAATGAAAGATTAATGAGATTGTTAAGGCATGCCCAATAGACTGAATGGATTAAGCACAAGGGAATATTTGAATATCATACATTTGGGCTCATATGACTACCTAATCGATATGGATTGGTTGGACCAACGTCATGTTGGTCTAGATTGTTATAACAATGATTTTACTTGATTGGATGAAGAAGGGAACCTGAGGATAATTCAAGGTATTCCAAGAGAAGGAACCATCAGAGAAATTTCAACGTTGCAGCTAAAGAAAAACTTCAATAAAGGATGTCAAGTATTGGAAGAACATATGGACGATGCACCTAAGGATAAAGTACCAAGTATTGAATATTATGCAATCCTAAAAGATATTTAAGATGTATTTAAATAAATACCTGGGCTGCCACCCAAGAGAGATATTGATTTCTCCTTAATTATGATGCCTGGAGAAACCCCAGTATCCAAGACTCCTTATGGGATGAGTACACCAGAATTAAAGGAGTTGCAAATGTAGCTAGAGGAACTTATAAGGAAGGGGTATATACACCCAAGAGTGTCACCTTGGGGTACCCCAATATTATTTGTGAAGAAAAAGGATGGACCCTTGAGGCTTTGCATTGACTTTAGGTAGTTGAACAAGGTAATTGGGAATAACAAGTACCCTTTACCAAATATAGATGACCTCTTTGATCGACTGAAACATGCTAAAGTATTCTATAAGATTCATCTCAAGTTAGGTTATCACCGGGTAAGAATTAAGGAAGAATACATTAGAAATATTGCCTTCAGAACAAGGTATGGCCATTATGAGTTCACAGTGGTGCCATTTGGGTTATCAAATGCATCGATTGTCTTCATGTGTTTAATGAATGGTATTTTCAGAGAATAATTGGATAAGTTTGTCATTGTATTTTTAGATGACATACTAGTTTACTCAAAATATGAAGAAGAACATGATAAACACTTGAGTATGGTGCTATAAGTATTGAGAGAACGTAAACTATTTGCAAATTTGAGCAAGTGCTCATTCTACCAAAGGCATATACATTACTTGGGGAATATTATTTTAGAGAAAGGAATATCAGTGTACCAAGAGAAGATAAAATCCATTGAAGGGTGGATAATTCCAAGGAATGTCTTTGAGGTGAGATCATTCATGGGACTTTGTTATAGCCCTAAAATTCCTTACCTATGCATACATGGCATTGTCCTTTCTACTTGCACAATTTTCCAAACTATTGTTGAGGATCTCTCTTTAAAAAACCATTTTTTGGAGCATGTACGTTCCCTATTGCACTACTTCCCACACACATATGCTATATAAATACTAGAAAACCATTTACATATAATAGCTTCATACTAAACAACCATCGTTTACCTCCAAACTTTGCAAAAAAAAAAAAGTTCCAAGGAATTCGACGGAGTTTACGAGCTATTGAGGGTTTCCCAACCAATTCACCTGCTGTAGCCCATCCCAAAACCGAATAACTATCCTTTTGTCATATAAAAGAAGGTCTTGGGATACCATTCCAATATAAAACATTAGAACAGAGAAACTGTGCCAAAATCCCTTCCTCCTCTTATTCCAAATATTGCATCTCTTTCTGATATTTGGCCTCAATATTACCTCTCTATCCATTTCTCCTATACAATCCTTTCCCTTTCCCTAAAGTGATCAGTGGATTGTGAGAGAATGATTTGGGATGATACATTTGGAGAAACATTAAGAGGAGCCTTGGCCTGGTTTGCAGAGTGCCAACTGCTAAAGGTTGTAACTTTTAATCTTCATACTGAAAAAAATAATCCTTTTCTTGTCCCAAATATTATGTGTTTATTCTTTTCATTTGATTTATTCATAATGGTTTATATTTAACCCTAATATTGATTAGTGGATATAGAATATTTGTAGCATTGTTTGCTTAAGTGTTCTTGCAAGTCATCTTTGGGAGGAGACCAACATCCTAGAAAGCTACAAAGGTGGAGGAGGTCTACATCGAATGTTAGGATCAAAGGTACTACGTTTGACCTACTTTCCTATCTCTTTATGTTCACTCATTTAGAATGTTTGGGGTAGTTTAAGAATAGGATTGTATTTTAGGGGAGATCATATATCTTCCTGTACCTTGACCCTGGTATAGTAATAGGGGGGGTTTCCCCGCTAACGGAATTGACGACTCCACTAGGGATTCTCTCTAGGGTCTTAGTGGGAGATATTGGTTAGATATGATTTTTAGTTTCTTTTTAATTTTTCTGAGTGTTCTGAGTCATTTTGGGTCTCTGGTCACCTTCCAGGTGCCTACCAGCTTCCCTTTCCCAAGTTGTCTTTCCAATTTTTTTCTATTTTTGAAAATTTATAGAGGTGTACACACTCTGTTCTCTATACATCATGCGTACATACGTAGTCTGCATTATATACAATCCTCATACATACACAGGCTGTCTGTGCACAAAACACATCTCTATTGTTTTGGAGAAATTTTTCAAAATATTTTCCTTTCCTACAGGAAACTTGTGGTTCCCAGGTCTTACTGAGTTCCATAAGCCTCTATTGTTTGTGGTTGAGACAATTTGCAAGCTCAGATTGTTTATGAAATAAATAAAAAAATCCTCTTGTCTTTCTGTGTTTCCTAGATTTTTTGGCTTATTTTTAGTTTGAAGTTTTAAGAAAAATGAGTATTATGCTATTTCTTTTAGCATCTTTTGTTAGTTCTGCTTTGATTGGAAGAAAATATTAAAAAAACCTAGTTTTTTAGGTCTCTTTATTTCTTTGCATTGTTATTTGAAAAATAAAAATAATTGGAATAGGGTTGTGTTTTCTTCTCATCTTGAAAGCATTTCAAAAGAAAAATAAGAAAGAAAATCCTTTAATTTTCTCTTTTGTTTCACTCGAAAGTTGCATTGTGCATTTTGCATGAAAGGAGAAAATATTGCATCTTTATGTTTGAAGAATTGTTCATGTTTTTTGCTTGAAACTCTTTTTGATTTATTAGTGTAAAGTCTTCTTTTCCAATGTTCTAATTAGTTTCTTTTTCACAAGAGTATCAAACAACATAAGTTGCACTTTCGTTCCTTGAGTAATAAAATCCCCTAAAATGAATGGGATAATCTAAAATATATTACTAATACTTTTTCTAGGGTTCACCAATAGCTTAGACTAGGGCCTTGGATTAGGTGTGGAGAGGTAATATCTCCAAGGCCAACCAAAATTTAACTTAGGTGTATGTTCTAGGGTGTGAAAAATCCACTTTGCAATTACTCAATCCAGGAAGCTCCTCTAACACAGGATTCAAACATGAGGCCGCGTGGAGGACAGTGATGGAAATATCCACTCCTGATCCTAATAAAGTATCTAGGAGAGTGTGTATTGGGGGTGAATCATGTAGCATCACTAACCTAGCTTGTTTCATACCTATGATACACTTGGATCCATCGAAGGTACTCTAAGAGTGATTCTGGCCCTATTGCATTTCAGGCCTCAGGAGAATCTTCAGGCTTAGTTACCCTACCCATACACTCGCTCGGTTGTCAAATGTACCCCCTGGTTATTGATTATAATTTGGTGGCCTAGTTTCCATTATATAGGTTGACACATAGGTGACTACAAGGGGTTTATCGTAGTACCTGAGGTAGACTCTATATTCTCTGGGTGACACTCTAAGGGACCGTCGGTCAGAGGTCTGGGTAACTACTTCTCCTGGCCAGTCGTTTGCCTTTGTGAATGCTTTGAACAATCAAGACTTCATCTCCCTGGGTTGGAAGCACTCAGAAGGGTATATTTTGTTTGGTTTGTATCTTTCTAGGATATTCTTCTTAGTGGTGTGCTCTGTGCTCCCTAGTTTTCCATAGCGAGTTAGTTAGTCATTTCTTTAGGAATCTGACCTAAGGTGGTAGACTGCCCACTCCGCCGGTCGTGAGGAATTTTTAGTCTTCCGCTAAGAAATGTGGAGCCACCTCTTTAAAGGAATTGTTTTTTATACCACTGGTTCTCTAGAGTCAATGTGTGAGACTTTTACAGAGTTGAACGATCCCGCAAGGGAAGAACCTATGCATAATATATTCATGGAAAATGTTACTGATGATACCAACCAAGGAACCCCTTCAAAAGGGGATTATTTTTCTTTTCCTTTCTTGAGAAACATTGGTGTTCCTTTGATGGCCACTTTGTACATTCCTGGGTTGAATGTAGGACTACTGATTTAATCGGGTACCATTCCAAATGTCCCAAATGCTCTTGACACTTCTCATATAAGAACCTTATGTCATGGGAATCATGTTGATGTTATTTCATCAAAATAGTCTTCTCCTCCTCTTTTTACCTTCTCTAGTGAAAGTATAGCTACTAGTAACCATAAGTCTAAATGAAATAGAAAGTGGAAGAATAGGAAGAAGAAATCACCAACCTTTGCGGGTCATGTTGGAGATAGGTCATCAACCTTTATAGGTCATGTTGAAGACCAACAACTAGCCTCTACAATTCATGCTAGAGGCACAAGTTCAGTCACTGCTAGTCATACTGGTGATAGGTCTATAGCCTCTGTGAGTCATGTTATCGACCCATCACCAACCTATGCTAATCATGTTGGATATGTGAAACCAACCACTGCAAGTCATGTTGGGGGCATGAATCTAGTCCTTGTGAGTCATACTAGAGTTCAACAAACAACCTCTGCCAGTCATGTTGGAAAATTTTCAACAACCTTTGTGAGTCATGTTGAGGAAAAGAAACCAACCACTGCTAGTCATGCTGGGGGAATTGATTCTGTTGAAAAACTTAGATGAATAGGACGTAAGCCTAAGTTCCCTTGTAAGATTTGCAAGAGAGATCACCTTACTCTTTTATTCTCTAGCCTTCTAGAGGCACGAATATTGTGGTCCCTGTTTGCAAGCTCTTCTGGTTTTGAGTCTTATGAGGTTTCCTCACAATCTATTCAATCGGTGGTTGAGAAAGTGGTCATGTTGATGCGATCTTCGGGTGATCCCACTCCTCTTTTGGAGGGTGATGCATCTTTAGACCATGTTGTCTCACAACCTATTCAGCTAGTGGTTGAGAAAGTGGTCATGCCAATACAATCTTCAACCGATCCCACTCCTCTTTTGGGGGGTGATGTGCCTTCAGACCATGTTTTCTCACAACCTATTCAACCAATGGTTGAGGAAGTGGTTGTGCCGATGCAATCTTTGGCCGATCCCACTCTTCTCTTGGAGAGTGTTGAGTCTACCAAAGTGGTCATGTTGATGCAATCTTTGGCTGATCCCACTCTTCTCTTGGAGAGTGTCCATTCTACCAAAGTGGTCATGACGATGCAATATTTGGATGATCCCACTCTTCTAATGGGGAGTGATGTGTCTATCGACTATGTTTTTAACATTTCCAGTTCAGTACTTTTAGAACAAGGGAGAATTCCGCTCACTTTGAGCACACCCCCTCCAAGTCATAGGATGGTTTCCTTTGATTGGAATGACCTTGTTGAGCCTCATATTCCTTCTTTCGCACTGTTTCAAATAAGGGTTGAAATTAATTCAAAAAATATTTACCGATGTATTGTGGATGAAGGATATTCCACAAGTATTTTATCCTCCTCATCTTGGAAAGCTTTGGGCTCTCTCGAGGTTGTATCTGCTTCGCATGAGATGTTGGATTTTGACATATGTCCTAGTGAATATTTAGGGATTCTTCCTTAGTTTCCTATATCGTTAGGTGGGAAGAATATCCTTTTCGATGTTATAGTGGTGCAAGGCTTGTTATATTTCAATATGCTTCTCGGGCGTGATTATGTATATGCTATGAACGCTGTGGTGTCTACACTTTTCCAGGTGATGGATTTCCCTCACAATGGAAGAATTGTCACTATAGACCAGTTGGCATATGAGAATCACCATCCTAATTCGACGTTAGTTCAGGTTTCCCCATTTTATGTTCCTAGTATTCGTGTAAACTATACCCCGCCACAGGTAAATTATGTTGTGTCTTATCCTCGATATTCAATTAGTTCTAAGAATGAACATGTGCAATCATGTTTTCCTTCTCAAGACATGGTATTGACAATCGATCATTGTTTTATCCAATGGGGGCATGAGAGCCCTTGCTTCCCCCTCTTGGTCCGAGTGGTATTGAGTATCCTTTTGAGTCTGATCTCATTGTTTGTAGATCCTGAAGCCCTCGTGCTTGTGATTCTTTGTTGATAGAATCTGCCAGTCCTAGCCAGAACCTCCATCATCATATGAAATATGGTAAGTTTACTTCACCCTTTGGGACTTTCGACTCTCCTAGTTCGCATGATTTCTCAGATTTTGAATTTCCTTCGGATGAGGCCATCCTTGAAGCCATGACTATGGTTTCTATACTATGGGAATAATCACACCTTGGTTTGTGTTTTCTTCCCTTTTGGGAGACTTTATAGGTTGAGAATCGAAGAGACTCTTGTTCAGAGCTTAGCAACAGGCTCTACCTGAACTACTACCATGCATGATCCATAAGGTTGTGCGATACCTTGTACATATTATATATTCCAGGTTTGTTGTTTTCAAGTTTTATATTCAGTAGCACCTCTTTTTTTTGAAATTTCTATCTATATTGTATTTATTAGCTTCTGGATGAGTGTTATTGGCCTTATATACAGAATCTTGGAGACATTTTTCTTTGACATTTTTTCATCGTATCGATCCATTCTGATAGGTATTGACCTCAAAACTGGCACATAGGTTAGGTTTTTCCCTTCTTGAATTTTTTCATTATCCGTTTCTTGGTTCTTTTCACCTTAGGATCGACCCCACTGAATTATGACACTAACCTCCCTTGCTGATAAGTGTGTCATACTTTACGTGGTAGAGCCTTCCTTCCATGGGCATCCTAGTTAGAGCCTTCTTTGCAATGTGGTGTCCATGCCGAAGTAATTCATAGGCATGGGAATCTTTTTTTGTCCCGCCATGATTACGTATTGAAACCTCATTTTTATTTCTAATCATCATTATTGGCTTTACCCATAGGACTCTCAAATGAGCATGGTTTGTTGTCTTTCAATCTCACTTAAATTTTGAAAGAAACATCTGACAAGACGTCATTTATTCTTTTCGATCTCGTCTGAATTACTTGAGAGAAGAATCCCCCCTAGAGACTTCTTTAAGCCCTTCTCAGACTCTCAAAAATTGAAAAGATTATCGAGCGATTTTGTTTCCCTTCATGCTCGCGAAACTCAAATTTGAAGGCACATCTGTCTGGCGGTAGTTTAACCATTTTTCGATCTGGATGACTAACTTTACGAATAAAGGTATACTCTAGGAACTTCGGTTTGCTAGAAGAGTACTCTTAGGCATACGTTTAACCCTTTTTCAGGCCCAAGGGACTAAATTTTCAAATAAGGAACATTCTCCTTGGTTTTGGTTTATCTCTTTTTCGGGCCTTGGATATTTATGATGAAAAAGGAACCCCCCCAGAGTCCATAGTTAATCTTTTTTTAGACTCCCTAAATATGAAAAAAACGTCGAGTGACATTGTTCCTTTCACACTCGTTAAATTGGTCCAGAAATAACATCTATTCAGCATGAGTTTAACCCTTTTTCCATCCAATAGATTATTTCGGAAAAAGGTACACCTTGGGAGACTTGTTTTGCCGGGAGAGTTCTCCTTGGTTATATTTTATACTTTTTCGGGCCAAGGAGACTAAACCTAGAAAAAGTTTGTGACTCCATAGTTAATCTCTTTTCAGACTCCTTAAAATTGAAAAGATAGTTGAGTGATCTTGTCTTTGTCACACTCATTAAAACGGTTTTGAAATGACATCCTTTCGGTGCCATTTTAACCCTTTTTCGAGCCGATTGGAATAATTGCAAAAAATTTACTCCCTGAAGTCTTCTTTAACATTTTTTCAGACTCTCAAAATGTGAAAAAACCATCGATCTTACCTTCTCTGGGTTTGTAAAAATTCACATGGAAGGAGACTTGTTGTGTCATGCTTAATCGCATTGCGGGTCTCATATTTGTGTCTTTGTCTTAATGTCAGCTCCATGTTGCTCTCAAATGAATGCTTAAAGCACTCATTATACGCAATCCTTGCATCATGTTTTTCCTTTGCGATCTGACACCTTGACCCATGGAGGAATTTTCCCTGAGTGTCCTTATCCTACACATGTTCCATGGGATTGGAACTGGTTCGCTTGCTCATGACACTTGTTCCTCCTTTGTAATGTAGCATTCTTTTATTCATTTTCAAGCTCGTTAAAAATTTGAAAAAGACCAAAAAATCAAATATTCCAAAAAGAGGGGACAAGAAATATACATTTTTTTTTTCGGTAGCAAGATAGTCGCCCTTGGACAAAGCACATCCTTTCATTTTTTCACCAAGAATTGGGATCTAGTATGACCTTAGGAAGTTGTTCTTGCTACATAGAGTTGTGTCCTCCTCCATTTGGTTACTCTTCCAAACATATGGAGATTTTGCGGTGCCTCCTGCATCATAGGCTTATGTCAATATTACGCTGCCTGATTCTGCTCATCTATCGTTCCTTTTTCCAAGGGAAGTTTTATCCAACCCGAGTCGGCATTTTGCAGTTGGTCTCTTAAATTTCATGAGTTGGCCATCCTGTGAATCTAGTCAAGTCCAGATTCAAAATCAACGAAGTTATGTGCCTGATGATCAAGATCATCCAATTTCCCCGAAGACATGTCGAAGACCTTAGAGTAGTGAGTCTTACACTCCTGTTGTAATCCTACTTGAGCAGTTGAAGATATTGAAGTTGTTGCTCGAGCTATGAATTCCTCATCTCTAGCCATAGGTGTTGATGCTTCTTGACGATGCATATTGTATTGTATTCAAATATCATCGATTGATTTTGATATGTAGATCCGTTGTGTATTTCTTGCAACTACAATTTTTATATACATTTGTATGACATGGATATAAAGTGTACTTGATTGGAAGACATGATTAGTTCATCCCAAGCATGGGTATGCCCTCCTCAGAGATATTATTACTGTTTTTCATATGGAGACCTCCCAAACTCTGGTCCTTGGCTCACTTGACTCCATGCCTTCCCACTGGTAAAGACATTATAATATATTTTGTCCATCATTTGCTATTCTGACCTCACACATTAGGGGACATCTTTTGTAGCCCTAAAATTCCCTACCTATGCATACATGGCATTGGCCTTTCTACTTGCAAAATTTTCCAAACTACTGCTGAGGATATCTCTTTAAAAAAACATTTTTTGGAGCATGTACATGCCTTGATGCACTACTTTCCATGTACGTACACTAGCTGCATACTAGACATCCCACGTAAATATACTAGCCGCATATCAAACAACCCACGTTTACCTCCAAAATTTGCAAAAAATAAAAAAGTTGCAAGGAATTCGATGAAGTTTACGGGCTATAGAGGATTTCCCAACCAATTCACCCATTGTATCCCATCCCCAAACCAAATAACTATCCTTTTATCATATAAAAGAAGGTCTTGGGGTCCCATTCCAATATCAAGCATTAGAACAAATAAACTTTACCAAAATCCCTTCCCCCTCTTATTCCAAATATTGCAACCCTTTCTGAGATTTGACCTTAGTATTCCCTCTCTATCCCTTTCTCCTATAGAATCCCTTCCCTTTCCCTAAAATGATCATTTGATTGTGAGAGAAGGCTCTGGGATGATTCATTTGGAGAAACATTAAGAGGATCTCAGATCTGGTTCGTGGAGCATCAGCCGCTGAAGATTGTAACTTTTAATCTTCATACTGAATAAAATAATCCTTTTCTTGGCCCAACTATTATGTGTTTATTCTTTTCATTTGATTTATGCATAATGGTTTATATATAACCCTAACCTTGATGAGCATAGATAGCATATATGTAGCATTTTTTGCCTAAGTGTTCTTGCAGGACAAATTTGGGAGGAGACTAGCAACCTAGAAAGCTACAAAGGTGGAGGAGGTCTACATTGAACGTTAGGACCAAAGGTACTACTTTTGACCTACTTTCCCATCTCTTTTTATTCACCCATTAAGAGTGTTTGGGGTAGTTTAAGAATAGGATTGTATTTTAAGGGAGATCATATCTCTTCTTGTACTTTGACCCTGGTATAGTAATAGGTGGATTTTCCCTACTAGCAGACTTGTAGGTTACTACAAAAGATTTATTGAAGGATTCTCAAATATTTCACACCCAATCACTTCCTTGCAAAAGAAGGGTGTGAAGTTTGAGTGGACATCAAATTGTTAAAGAAGTTTCCAAAACTTGAAGTATTTGTTGACTATTTCTCCAATATTGAGGATTGTGGATCCAAATGAAGACTTCATTGTATGCACAGATGCATGTAAAGAAGTAATTGGAAGATTTCTTAGTTAGAATGGACATGTGGTGTGCTACAAATCAAGAAAATTAAAGGAACATGAAAGACACTATGATACTCATGATTTGGAATTGGAAGGAATAGTGCATGCCTTGAATATGTAGAGACACTACCTCATGGGGAAAATATTCGAGTTGAGGATAGACCAAAGTGGTCTGAAATATTTATTTGGACAAACAACTCTAAATGCTAGGAAAAGTAGGTGGTTAGGATTCCTCAGTGAATAGGACTTTGATATAAAACATATGAAGGGTAAAGAGAACAAGGTGTTTGTTGAAGTCAACAGGAGAGTGCATGAGATGTATTCTACAACCATTATCATGTACACATCAGATTTGAAAGGTAGAATTTTAGAGGCTACAAAATCAGATCTACAATACATGGAAATAAAGACAAAATTACAACAAGGTATTTTTCATCATAAAATTGAGAATTTTGAGTTAAAAGAGGATGGAATTATTTTGTATAGAGGAAGAATTTATGTGCCAAATTCTTAGGAATTGAAAATTTTGATATTAAAAGAAATGAATAATGTTCCTTATGTTGGACACCCAGGTTACCACACGACTATTAAAGTTGTCAAAAACGAATATTATTGTCCAGGTATGAAGAAAGAGGTTGTTGATTTTATTTCCAAGTGTTTGGAATGTCAAAAAGTCAAAGATGAGCACAAACACCCAATTGGTCTGCTACAACCATTACCCAATATTCCTAAGTGGAAATGAGAAGTTGTAACAATGGATTTCCAATAAATATCACTCACAAGGAAACCAACATTGTTGATATTTATATGAGAGAAATT
>JZKD02S1160071.1:0-12771 GCA_000966675.3 Picea glauca | reverse complement strand
GCCGAGACTTAGTTGTAGCTCAGACTCCCATATTGTAATGAAAATTCTATGATTAATAGAAAATGACAGTTTTTCCTGTTATCAATTTTTGTGTAATGGATATTTTGTGTTGAATGTCATTTGTATGCATTTGAATTGTAGATGAATGTTAGAAATCATCTGCAGAGGTAGAGATACAGTTCTATATCTGTGAGTGTGTCAGATTAAGTCTGGTTCTCTAGGATAAGTACAAGGAGTGTGTGATAGAGTGTGGAAACTCTCTGAGCTGATGCAAAGAATGCATGTATGAACTCAGTGGAGTCAGAAGAGAAACTACCAGGAGGGCACATTGATGCAGGAGCATCGCCAACTCATCGAGAAGCACTGCCAAGACAAGCGAGCCAGCATGAAAAGACAACAAACAACTGGACAAGGCTAGCCGAAACTTTTTGAATTTTCATTCAAAAGGATGCGCCAATGTATAAATGAACCATTTATGGAAAGCGCCTTTGTATAGTGTATCGGACCTTGAGCCTTTAAGCTCTCGTCCTTAGGTAGATAGACGACATTTAAAATAGTTAATGCAGGTAGATAGGAATTTAATTCTAGATTTGATAGCTTTAGAGCTCGAGAGGGAAACGAGATATAGACACCCTCCTTTGTACATTGTAACATTAGCTACAACATTCAGAAGAGAAGAGCAAGCAGAGAAATTGTGAAGAACACCCATGTACAGATTTGAGTTAATAGAAGAGAGTCTTTAATTCAAGTTCATGCCTGGTGTTGTGTTCTCTGTGTATATTGTTATGTTCTCATGAATGTTTGTTTCTGGTCATGCCTTTTCTTTAGATATGCTGTGCATGTGATTTCAGGGTTTCAACTGAAGTCTGAGGAAGAAGGAAGAGAATGAGTTTCACTTGTTTCTCTATTTGAGCCAGGAGATTCTTGCATAGAGTGTAGTTGAATTCATCCCCATAGAGTGCGTTGATGAAGGATCCATAGTTAAACACTTATTCTCATTCATCCAGAGTTACAGGCTTGTCGTGGGAGCTGTGTGAAGAGAGCACATGCGAAGTCAAGAGTCTCAGTAGTAAATCTGAGCAGAAGAAGTCAGAGACTGTTGTTTCCAGAAGTGCACAAAGTCTGAAAGACCCAACACTTTGGGAGTTGTTTAAGGTCGAACACGAAGAGTGTGCACAAAGTCTCTGAAGGAATCAAAGTTGACAAGCTGAGGAGGGATAGATCCTTCATGATACCGTGGAGGAGATCGCAGGAGACGATTTGAAGAAAGTTCGAGCGGGAAGGAGATTTAGATTGGGAGGAGTCCTTGAAGGGGAGGAATCAACGGTTAGGATTCGCAGAGGAGCCTTGCGAAATCCCGCTAGCCGTTAGATCTTGAGGAGATGCACACGGGTTAAACTTAAGCGTGTTGAGGAGGAGCCCAAGAGCCATCAGGAATTTGTTCATCGGGGTTTGCGAAGACAGAAATTTGTGTCTGCTAAAATCACGATTAGCGAATTTCCGATGTGAGTAGAATCGTTGATCCTAGGAAAAGGGAGCATTGGATCTGCACGTGACCTCGCGTATCGGTTAATCGTGAGTTGAAGACCCAAGCTAGTGTAGCAAATATCGCGATACTGCGAGAGGCAATATCCCGACGGTGGCGTGGGAGTGTGGGACCACAGGTGCTGGTGGAGTACAAGTGGCATCATATCAGGAATCAGGGAGAAGCAAGTCCCGAGTCCATCGACATCAGGACTCGCGATCTCGCGAGTTTCAAATCTCCGATAGAAGGGTAGAAGGTGGAGAGGTCAAATCCACGTGTGTGTCAGGAGATCGTGCCATCAGGGTTCGGAGTTCTGGAATTCGAATTGTTGACATCGCAAATACCAATTCCCTGATAGAGGAAGTGGTCAACAGAAAAAGGGGAGAAAGTCAGCGATTGAACCGTATCGAGATTCGGGGAATCGTAAGGCATAAGGCGTGCGACTACAGAATTCACAAAATCGCGAATTCCGATTTCCCGATTGGTAAGGTAGATCAGTGGAGAGTTGTTGTGGGGAAATAAATTCCGATAGGGAATTAGAGGAGCATTTACGCTCTTCAAGCCAAAGTCAGAGAAGGTCCTGGTGGACGCGCGGGTGGCACGTGATGCAATCAGTGTGGTATCAGAGTGAGTCTCTGTTTGTATATTTCAGACAGAGGAGAAAAAAATAAGATTTCACCATGCCGCCCAGAAGAGAGAGGCAATCACCTGACCCAGAAGACAGGGAGGTGAGGAGAAGAGGTAGGCTGGAAGGAAATCCAGATATGGAAAGACAGATACGGGATCTCAGGGAGAGACTCGAAGAGATGGAAATAGCTCAAAGATGCACAGTTGGTGTAGGGGATCTTAGTGATTCCGACAATGAGGTTGAGGTTGAACCACAAGGAGAAGTTGCAGCTGAAGATGTAGCCAATGAGTGACTGATTAAGGCTATCGCTCGGATGAGTTCAAAGACCAAAATGGAAATTCCCATCTATGAAGGAAGTCTGGATGCAGAAGAGTTGTTGGATTGGATCCAAGCTCTTGATACTTACTTCGATTATGAAGATATCGAAGAGGATAAAAAGGTAATGCATGCTGTCACTAGACTGAAAGGACACGCAACATTATGGTGGGACGAGATTCAGGCGGATAGACGTTCCAAAGGTAAACAAAAGATCAAAAGCTAGGATCGAATGATTTCGAAGATGAAAGAAAAGTTCATCCCAAGGGATTATCAGATCACATTGTTCAGGAGGATGCAGAACCTGAGAAAGAAGTTGATGATGGTAAAAGAGTATACCGAGGAGTTTTACAAGCTCAATATCAGAGAAGGTCATCGGGAGAGCGATGATGAGAAAGTGGCTAGGTACCTAAATGGCCTGAGGTATGAAATTCAAGATGAATTAAGTATGTCAACCATTCGAACAGTTGATGATGCTTACCAGATGGCTCTGAAAGCCGAAGAGAAGCTGAGCCGTAAGCAAGGTCAGCGAGGGCGAGACAGGAGTCATCCCAGAGGCAAGACAGTTTCCCAGGAGAAATATCAGAAGCCCAGGGAGGAATGGAAGAAACCTCATGGTAAGGTTGAGAGAGGTGGAACCTCACAACGAGGACCACATGCTGAACAAAGGAGACAACATAATGATTAGAGAGGATATTATGCTGACGCAAACACTTTTCCTCGTACCAGAGGTAGGGGAATAGGCCGAGGTGGAATCATCACATGTTTCACATGTGGAAAGGATGGACATAAAGCAGTTGACTATCCAGACAGAAAAAGGGATGGAGGACAAGCTCACATCGCCGAAGCGCAGAGGCAGGATGATGATTCAGAAGATGCAGACAACGGAAGATCACTTGGGATGCATAAGGTCCTTTTGACACCTGAAAAGGAGGTGGAAATATCAGTGCAGAGGACCAGACTGTTCAGAATAGCTTGCACAACCAAGGACAAGAAGTGCAAGGTTATAGTGTACAGCGGCAACACTGATAATGTCATTTCAACCGAGATGGTGGAGAAGCTAGCACTGGAGACAATTGATCACCCGAGTCCATACAAGGTTTCGTGGCTATAGAAAGGACATCAGGTAAGTGTCACAAAACAATGCTTGTTTGAATTCAAAATTAGGGGATATAATGATCAAATTCTGTGTGATGTTATTCCCATGGATGTATGTTAGTTATTACTGGGTAGACCATGGAAATATGACCGAAATGTGGTTCATGATGGGAGGATGAACACATATACTTTAGAGAAGGATGGGAGAGCCCATAGATTACTTCTGATAAAGGATAAGGAGGTGAAACTGGAAGAAAACAGCACAATACTCCTCATGAGTGGGAAAGAGCTTCTCACAGAGATGGAGAAGAAGGATGATGCACAATTCTTTGTGGTCAGGAAGACGAGAATTGTCCTGACTAGCACAAGGGTGGATGATTTACTAGTTGAGATTCAGGAACTGCTGGAAGAGTTCGCTGATATCATAGTGGACAAATTAACTCATTTGTTTCCACCGATGAGAAGTGGGAGTCATCACATTGATCTCATACCAGGAAGCAGTTTGCCAAACAAGGCTGCGTATAGATTGACACCACAAGAAAATGAGGAGGTCAAGAAGCAGGTTCAGGAGTTATTGGATAAAGGACTGGTCAGAGAAAGTCTGAGTCTGTGCGATGTTCCAACCGTGCTTAGTCCGAAGAAAGATGGAGGTTGGAGAATGTGCACCGACTCCAGAGAAATCAACAAAATTACCATCAGGTACAGATTTCCACTGCCGAGAATGGATGATCTAATGGATTGCCTGAGTGGGGTGAATTATTTTTCAAAGATTGATCTAAAGAGCGGATATCACCATATTCACATGAGGGAAGGTGATGAATGGAAGACAACATTCAAAACAAACGAAGGTTTGTACGAATGGTTGGTCATGCCATTTGGTTTTACAAATGCAGCTAGCACATTCATGAGACTGATGAATGAAGTCCCGAGGGAGTTCATCGGGAAGTTTGTTGTCGTATACCTGGATGATATATTGATTTTCAGTAAGACCAAGGCTGAACATCTAAAACATTTGGCCATTGTAATGAGAAAGCTACAGCAAGAGAAGTTGTTGATAAACATGAAGAAATATTCGTTCATGAAGACAAAGCTCATTTACTTGGGGTTCGTCATTTCGGCGAATGAATTAAAAATGGATCCAAGTAAAGTGGAAGTGATTAAGAATTGGCCATCACCCAGAAATGTTTTTGAGGTGAGGAGTTTCCATGGTTTGGCTTGTTTCTACTGAAAGTTCATTCGAAATTTCAGTGGAATTAGTGCCGCAATGATGGATACAGTGAAGAAGCGGCACAACTCTTTTCATTGGACAACAGAGGCTGAAAAGAGCTTCAACCTTTTGAAGTGGAAGATCACAGAGAAACCCGTGTTGGTGTTGCCAGATTTCACGAAGACATTTCAGGTGAAATGTGATGCAAGTGGATACGCCATAGGAGCGGTCCTAAGTCAAGATGACAGACCAGCTGCCTATTTCAGTGAGAAGCTAGATGACGCAAAGTTGAAATACTCCACGTATGATAAAGAGTTTTATGCCATCATCCAGGAATTAAAGAAGTGGAGGCATTACTTGATCCCAAAAGAATTTGTATTGTACAACGATAACCATGCATTACAGTTTGTGAGTCAACAAGAGAAGTTGAATCATAAACATGCTAAATGGGTAGAGTATATGCGGAATTTTACATTTGTAATCAAACACATTTCAGGGACTACTAACAAAGTGGCTGATGCTTTGAGCAGGAAATGTTTGTTGCTGCAGGAGTTTCAGGTCAAAACATTGGGTTTTGAGAATCTAAAGGACATGTATGTCGGAGATGCAGACTTCGGAGAAGCATATGAAGCAGCTGAGAATCCAGTTCTTAGGGATCGGAGCCCTTGGATAGACTACATGATCCAGGATGGATTGCTATTTAGAGGCAATCAACTGTGTATTCCAAATTGCTCCATGAGGGAGAATTTTCTAAAGGAGAAACACAGCGGAGGCTTAGCAGGACATTTTGGCCACGATAAAACATTCGTAAAGCTAAGTGAATCATATTTTTGGCCAAGCATGCGAGAATATGTCAAAAGGTTTGTGGACAGGTGTCGAATTTTTCAACATTCGAAGGGCCGAAAACAGAATGCAGGTCTTTACCAGCCATTTCCCATACCAGAGAGGCCATGGGAGGCGATCAACATGGATTTCGTACTGGGATTGCCGAGAACGCAGGGTGGGGTTGATTCCATATTTGTGGTGGTGGATAGATTTTCAAAGATGGCACATTTCATCCCATGCCAGAAAACCAACGATGCGACTCACATTGCGAACTTGTTTTTCAAGGAGGTCATTCGACTCCATGGATTGTCAAAAAGTATTGTTTCGGACAAGGACACCAAATTCATTGGACATTTCTGGAGGACACTCTGGAAGAAGTTAGGAACTAATCTGGCATTTATTTCTTCCTATCATCCACACATGGATGGGCAAATAGAGGTTGTGAACATGAGTCTGGGAGATTTTTTGAGAAGCCTGGTGACAGAACACCACAACAGCTGGGACAATGTGTTACCGCAAGCATAGTTTGCATATAATGATTCAGTGAATCAGAGCACAGGTAAAAGCCCATTTGAGATTGTGTATGGGACACAACCAAGGGGAGTTTTTGAACTCAGGGAGTCAAAACAGGCTGCGAATAACAGTGCTAGTGTAGAGGAGTTCGTTGAAGCGATGAAGGAATTTCACGGTAGGGTGAAGCAGCGACTGATTGATTCAAATCAGGAGTACAAGCGCAGAGGAGATCATCATCGGCAAAAACTTCAGTTCGAAGTTGGTGATCTGGTTCTGGCACACTTGAGAAAGGAAAGGTTCCCAAGGGGAACATATAACAAATTAAAAATGAAGAAAATTGGGCCTTGCAAGGTCCTGAAGAAATTTGGAGAGAACGCTTATGAGATTGAGTTGCCGGATGGCATCGAGATATCTCCGATATTTAATGTTTCAGATTTATACCCATACAGGGATGGGGAAGTAGAAACTGGAACTAAGAAACCAGTGGTTGAGTGGACAAATAAATTACCAGTTGCAGAGAAGTCGCAGATGGAGTGCATACTAGACAAGCGAGCGGGTAAGAAAACCAGACGAAAGAAGTACTTCGAATATCTGGTGAAGTGGAAGAATCATCCAGTGGAGGATGCCAGCTGGGAGACAAAAATAGTTATTCACAAGCATGGACAGACCGTGTAGGAGCTCATGGACAGGAGCCCATGAAAGTTTTCAAGCCGAGGAGTATGATGCAGGAGCATCGCCAACTCATCGAGAAGCACTACCAAGACAAGAGAGCCAGCAAGAAAAGACAACAAACAGCTAGACAAGGCCAACCGAAACTTTTTTAATTTTCATTCAAAAGGATGCGCCAATGTATAAATGAACCATTTATGGAAAGCGCCTTTGTATAGTGTATTGGACCTTGAGCCTTTAAGCTCTCGTCCTTAGGTAGATAGATGGCATTTAAAATAGTTAATGCAGGTAGATAGGCATTTAATTCTAGATTTGATAGATTTAGAGCTCGAGAGGGAAATGGGATATAGACACCCTCCTTTGTACATTGTAACATTAGCTACAACATTCCGAAGAGAAGAGCAAGCAGAGAAATTGTGAAGAACACCCATGTACAGATTTGAGTTAATAGAAGAGAGTCTTTGATTCAAGTTCATGCCTGGTGTTGTGTTCTCTATGTATATTGTTATGTGCTCATGAATGTTTGTTTCTGGTCATGCATTTGCTTTAGATATGTTGTGCATGTGATTTCAGGGTTTCAACTGAAGTCTGAGGAAGAAGGAAGAGAATGAGTTTCACTTGTTTCTCTATTTGAGCCAGGAGATTCCTGCATAGAGTGCAGTTGAATTCATTCGCATAGAGTGCGTTGATGAAGGCTCCATAGTTAAACACTTATTCTCATTCAGCGAGAGTTACAGGGTTGTCGTGGGAGCTATGTGAAGAGAGCACATGCGAAGTCAAGAGTCTCGGTAGTAAATCTGAGCAGAATAAGGTAGAGACTATTGTTGCCAGAAGTGCACAAAGTCTGAAAGACCCAACACTTTGGGAGTTGTTGAAGGTCGAACACGAAGAGTGTGCACAAAGTCTCTGAAGGAATCAGAGTTGACAAGATTAGGAGGGATAGATCCTTCATGATATCGTGGAGGAGAACTCAGGAGACGATTCGAAGAAAGTTCGAGCGGGAAGGAGCTTTAGATTGGGAGGAGTCCTTGAAGGGGAGGAATCAACGGTTAAGATTCACACAGGAGCCTTGCGAAATCCCATTAGCCGTTAGATATTGAGGAGATGCACACGGGTTAAACTTAAGCGTGTTGAGGAGGATCCCAAGAGCCACCCGGAATTGGTTCATCGGGGTTTGTGAAGACATGAGTTTGTGTCTGCTGAAATCATGATTAGAAAATTTCCGATGTGAGCAGAATCGTTGATCCTAGGAAAATGGAGCATTGGATCTGCACGTGACCTCGCGCATCGGTTAATCGTGAGTTGAAGACCCAAGTTGGCGTAGCAAATATTGCGATACTGCGAGAGGCGATATCCCGACGGTGATGTGGCAGTGTGGGACGACAGGTGCTGGTGGAGTACAGGTGGCATCATATCGAGAATCGGGGAAAAGCAAGTCTCGAGTCCATCGACATCAGGACTCATGATATCGCGAGTTTCGAATCTCCGATAGAAGGGAAGAAGGTGGAGAGGTCAAATCCACATGTGTGTCGGGAGATCGGGCCATCGGGGTTTGGAGTTCTGGAATTCGAATTGTTGACATCGCAAATAGTGATTTCCCGATAGAGGAAGTGGTCAACAGAAAAAGGGGAGAAAGTCAGCGATTGACCCGTATCGGGATTCGGGGAATAGTAAGGCATAAGGCATGCGACTACAGAATTCGCAAAATCGCGAATTCCGATTTCCCGATTGGTAAGGGAGATCAGTGGAGAGTTGTTGTGGGTAAATAAATTCCGACGGGGAATTAGAGGAGCATTTACGCTCTTCGGGCCAAAGTCAGAGAAGGTCCTGGTGGACGCGCGGGTGGCGCGTGCTGCAATCACACACCAGGTTAATTGAAAGAATCCAAAGGAAATTTCAAGGAGTTAAGTACCTTGGAAGGGAAGACTGTGTAGGAGGAAACATAGTCCAGAGTTATTAAACACTCTGAAACATTTTTCCAGGAGGGCATAGAGAAAGTACGAGAGTGTACAAGAACAACGCAGTTGGAATCCTTAAGAGAACCCTAGGGTTGTTGAACACTCTGAGGAAGGAAGGATTTACAAGAGTGCATCGACAAAAAAAAGGAGATGCATTAATATGCTAAGGTAGGCTAAGGGAGAATCCATCGAAAATATTAGTTGAAGGCAAGGAGTGTGTTGAGGAGACTATAAGTCTATCTTACAAGCTGAGGAGGGAAAATGAGAAACTGCCAGGAGGGAACGAGAAATTTCACTGAAGGACGTAGAGGAACAAGGGAACCTTAAAGGTTTTCAAGTTGATAAAAGTCGCAGAAGAGCCTGTGAAGAACTCTTCAACGAGTGAACAAGGAGTTCGAGAATAACCTAAGTCTCGAAAGGGAAAAGTGTGCTAAATGTGCAAAGGAGGTGAGGACCTGCCAAAGTCCTGAAGACTGTAAAATCATCCATCGTCCAGGTAGACAGGTGGCAAAAAATCTGAGAGTTCGAGGATTGGAACTTCAAAAGAATTGCAAGGAGAACAATGCAACTTCGCGAAGGGCGAAGTGCGGAGTGATTCTGGACCATTTGATCCAGGAGGACGTGTGGCGGAGATCCGTGTATTTCAGAGGAAGAACCCTTCAAAGAAAAGTGAAGGAGTTGAACACCCGAAGAGATGGGGGCCGAAGAAATCCTAGTTGTCCATTGAGATAGGATACATGGCGAGAAATCAACACTTTGCTGATTAAAAAATTGAGAAGGATAGAGTTGAGAGAATAGAGGACTCATGAATTCTGAACTCACGATTTGATCGCAGGTAGCGAGTGCGAGGAGAATGTAGAACATAGATTTGGTCTTGAAGGATTCATCGATTTGGAAATTAGGAAAAGGGGAGTAAGCATCTCGCGAAATATCCAAAGCACGGAGTCACGAAGGGAGCTGTCCCATGGGTGTAGTTCATTGTCACATGAAGGAAGGAGCCTATCATAGATAGCTAGCGCCCGTTGACATTAATATTTGAAGAGCACTAAGGATGAGGTTTGTGGTTTCCACACAATCTACGCCGGAAAGGAATAAGGGCCTATGACAAGTTAAACATGTTCCCATTACGATACCGACAAGCCATTCGGTTCGATGACTTGAAAAATCCTAGACCAGGAGGTCGCGCAGCCCTGAAGGAGAGGATAAGGGGGTGGGGTTGACGTTGTCACCTTCCCACATGGATGAAACTAAAACAAAAATTTAATATATTGATCTAAAACAGATTTGAACTGATGAATGGGTGTAAAACCTTGTCTAACAACAATGAAAATTGGATATTAATCATGTATCAAACTATGTAAATTTTAAAAATGTAAATTTTGAATAAGAGAAATGTGACAGGTAAAAAAATGAATTAAATAAAATAAAACAATAGAATATAAAAATAAGGATGAGGATGAGGAATAGAAAATAAAGGGGAATGGTTTTTGGCCCTCCCCTTACCCCCAAACTCTCCTTGTTTCTTCCCTCATGCTTATTCTCAAGGGATATTTTTGGCCAAGAGAGGATTATGAATAGAGTTCTAGGATATGCTTGTACTAGAGATTGTCAAAATTAAATATTGAGGTCCCATTCAAAACTATTTTTCCCACCTGACAGGGTTAAGTTTTTGAGTTCATAGTAATTGATTGTATTTGATTTCATTGTTGTATTTTATATTTCTATATGTAATACTATTTTTGTTTATTCATGATTAGTTGCATTCTTGAAAGTCCCATATTTAAATTGAATTAATGATTCTCATAAACAGTTTACATTGTAACTTTTGGGAATGGTAACAACTCTTAGATACCCATTTTTCATTCCACTTTACGTAAAAATCAATAGATCCTAATATTTAACTATTCCACTTCTCTATAGAGTTTGTAATTCAGTGTAATCCAACTATTGAGAAAATTTATTACTCCTTGAGATTGTAACTCTTTCTATGTAAGTAGACTTTCTCTTCCCTAGATTGAATTAGCACCTGACCAAGTGATTTCTTATTTGTTGGGCCGAGTTCCCATTACCTATGACATTTTCTCACTTTATTGGAAGGTTTTTGAATTGAATTAGATGTTTTCCCACTTGTCTAGGAGGTTTTTCAATTTCCTCGGATCTTTTCCCACTTTCTTGTGTATTTTTACACCTTCCTTGACAACTTCACATCTTGTTGTGCACTTTATTTCATTCTTGAAAAAATTCACTTCCCCCAAGGCATTTCTCTCTCTTTCAAAGTCCATACAAATAACAAATATTCATAGAGACACTTTTCTCGCTTGTTGGGATACGAAATGTGTAGTTGGGATATGAAATTAGTTTCTAGGTGATTCAGTAGTTGTTGGACTACTGAAATATGTTTCTATGGCTATTGATACAAGAGAAGAATCAATTAAGACAACCTAGGTGTTTTAACTACGGGTGTGATCCCAATAGATATAATAATTAATTGTGATGCCCTAAATATTTTAACTATAAGTACCATGATCATCGATATAAATGAAGAGAAATTTGGCATACCAAGTCTCTTAATAGTAGGAACTATTTGTGTTGATCCTAAATATATTATCACTACATGTTTTGTGCCTAGTTAGTTATGATATAATTTAAATTATCATTTTGACCTCCTAAGAGCGACCTCTTAATAGTAGGAACTATTTGTCTTGATCCTAAATATATTATCACTACATTTTTTGTCCCTAGTTAGTTATGATACTGAGGTAAATTATCATTTTGACCTCCTAAGAGGGGCTCTGGAGGAATTTCAAACTAGTATTGAAGGTCATATGTTGGATATTAGATTAATATATGTGAGAGAAATGTCTAGTCATACTAATTTCAGTGTAACATAGATATCTACTTAAGTTTCAGGTACTTGGAAAAGGAAATGTCAACAAGAGGTGGTTGTAACAAGAAAAAGGAAGGTTGAACGCCCCAAAAGCCAAGCACAATGATAACCATTCGACATTTTCTTCTAGTATTGGTATATTCCATGTTGAGATGAGAACTACAATAATCCTAGGAAGGCACCCCCTTTGAATAGTAAAGAGATTTTACTAGCATTGGTGGATATCATTTGTCCTGCCTAGTAGTCAATACAACAATGAACTATACCTAAAGCAAAATAAGGTTTGTTGACTGCCATAAGAAAATAACCAGGAATGTAACCCATCACACATATAGAATCATCCCTTCCTGAAATTTTATATTAGTGAAGGAAAAGTTGGCAACATGGGAATACATCAAGACAATAAACCTTACAACCATCAAAATAACAGAGAGACAAAGTATTGGTAGAGTCTGATTTATTTTTTATTGGCTTGATTTTAATTACATTTACAACTGACTATTGGGTGTAGGTTACACAAGATAGTAATGGGCCATTGTTGACATATTTTAGGCATTACACCCAGGAGAAGACAAATATCCTTCAACAAGGTGAAGGAATGAAATCTTAGTATCCTTTCTAAAGATATATCTCTCTATACAAGATTGGGAGAAGAAATATCAATACTTTATTTATGCACTGTGGATCCATTTGGTGAAGTGAGTGGGATATAAGTCCCTAATGTATGGATCATATGGAATCAAGGTAGTTGAATCGAATCCTTCATTATAACACAACTTCTAGAACATTGTAGAATGTAGCATGGGTAGAGAAAACAAATAAAGGTTGGAAGACATAGGTCCATCAATCATTAGCTTTGGGAAGAGAGAAAATGATTGGAGGAGTAGGTCTAGATGTTATAGCATAGGATGGAAGATATGGAGAATAAACTTAACACCTCTACCAAACTACTTCCATTACTAAATAAGTTTGAAGAATGTCTCGACTCCCTCACTGTAGTCATGAAAAATTGGGACAAGGACAGGGAACAACATGTACACCCTTTTAAGAATGTCATTTAGTTGGATAGATGGAAATAATATAGTTACATTGAGATGATGGCACAACTGCAATAATAGTTGGTAGAGAATAAGAAGGCCTTGGAAA
>JZKD02S1160070.1:140632-154300 GCA_000966675.3 Picea glauca | reverse complement strand
ATGGCCCTATATTTTCCAAGGTTTGTGGGCGAGGAAGATAATAGGGCACTCATGGAAGAGGTCACTAAAGAGGAGCTCAAAGAGGTTCTTCGTAGCTTCCAAAAAGATAAGAGCCCTGGACTGGATGGGTCATTAATGGATTTCTTTCTGGGACATTTTTACCTTATTGGGAAGGACATTCTCAAGGTTGTAGAGGAATTTCGAATAAATGGCTACATTCACTGAACCCCCATTAAATGTCACTTTCATTGCTCTTATCCCTAAAAATGACGACCCATAGACCCTTGAAGACTTTAGGCCTATCTCCTTATGAAACAACATCTACAAGGTGGTATCTAAGATCATCAGTAGAAGACTAAAATCTTTTCTCTCAAAATCAATTTCCCATGAGGAACAATTTGTATTTTTGGAATGCAGACAAATACAAGAAGCCATAGGAGTGGTTCAAGAGGCTTTACATAGTATACAAACTAGGAGGAAAAAAGGGGCAGTAATCAAGATTGATCTTTAAAAATCCTATCACAAAGTTCGTTGGATTTACTTGCAGATGCTTCTAACTCATCTGGGGTTTGAACTTCCTTTCATAAATTGGATCATGAGTTGTATCTTGATTGTCTCCTTTGTTGTTCTCATAAATGGTGCAACCTCGTCCTTCTTCTCTACATAATGGGGTCTCAGGCAAGGATGTCCTTTGTCTCCCTTACTCTTTGTGCTAGTAGCGGAAGGGCTTAGCAGGTCCATAGGTGAAGCTAAATCCAGAGGTGTGTTCCAGGGAATTTACATTTCCCCTACTTTAAGAATCTCACATATTCTTTTTGTGGATGATGTCTTGATTTTTTGCAGTGGTATGAGAGGAGTTGCAGAGAAACTAAGCACAATTTTGGATCTATTTTGTCGTGCTACTGGAATGCAGATAAACGGTAAAAAATCCACCCTTTCCACCAATCTCATGGATGATGAATAGATAGCTGTCTATAAAGAAATTTTCCCATATGAGCTTCTTCCTTTTGATGAAGGTTTGAAGTACCTAGGCTTCCATCTTAAACCTAACAACTACAAAAAGGAGGATTGGGCTCGGCTAGTTGCTAATATAGAAAAGAGATTAAAGTCTTGGAGTTTTCATTGGCTTTCTAGAGAAAGGAGATTGGTATTAGTTAAGTCGGTTCTGGAAGCCATCCCGATGTATTGGATCTCTTTAGCTTGGGTCCCAAAAGGAACATTGGAGAAGATTCAACTAACATGTTTCCATTTTCTATGGGCAAGCAAAAATGACAACTTTGTCTTGTCGTGGATTAAATGGGATTTGTTAGCAGCTCCAAAGTTATTGGGGGGTTGGAGCCTGAAAAACATCCATCTCTTTTCAAAATCTCTAGCATCCAAAGTGGGGTGGAGATTGATTACCATAGAAAGTCTCTAGAAAAAAGTGGTAACCCGAAAATATATTATTTTGGATTCGATGGAAGAATGGATAAAAAGGCCCATAAAAGAAACCTCGAATTGCATCATTATATGGAAGGAACTTGTAAAATCCTTTTTAGTAGCGAGGGAAGGATTGTCCTAGTGGGTAGGAAGGGGCACCAAATTCAGAATTGGGTTGGATCCATGGTCGGGCAGTTGTAGAGGACATCTCCTACCTCAGGCATTAATCGACAATCTCCATGACCGGGGTCTTTTCCACCTTTCTCAAATTTTCTACATGGATAGAACCACCGTGTGGGGTCAAGAGTGGAAGGATTCCTTACATATGGGTCTGAGAGAGGGATATGTAGACACTTGGACCGATTATATCATATCACTCAAAGTAGGGCACATTTGTATTATTGACAAGGAGGATGAACTAGTATGGAAATATAATCCACATGGGGTTTATACACCAAAAGAAGGATACACTCAAATAAATATCGACCTCCTACATCATGAATCCTCTTGGTGGTGGAAGGGGGTGTGGAAAATAAAATGCCCTTTAAAATCTCGTCTTTTCTTATGGTGTTTGATTAGAAACAAGGTGCCAAATTGGGACAGAATGAAGAAAAGAGGCTTGGAAGGTACAAGATGGTGTACACTTTGTAAGGCTTATGAGGAATCTATCACTCACCTCTTCCTCATTTTCTCTTTTGTCCAAAAAATGTGGACAAAATTTTCTAGAGCTCTTAGTCAGGACTATAGTTGGAAAGGAAAAAATATTGAAGAGGCCTGGAGATCGTGGGTGCACGATCCAAAAAACTATAATATAAAAGCTCTTCCACTATTAATAAATTGGGGAGTGTGGTTGGCCCGGAATTTTGCCATCTTCAAAGATATATTTTCCATTCCTGAACTTGTGGTTGCTCAAATCCTCAACATTCTTTCACACTTCCCACAAGGAAAATATGCTCCCTCGGTAAGGTCTGTGGATGCAGAATCAATGGATCACTCTCAGCCATGGGATTTTTTTTACGGTGCCTCTCAAAACGATGGGAAGTTATGTGGTGGAGGTGTTGTCCTTCATCTTTCATACTCCCACTATTTCAACATAAAAATGGGACTGGGTCCAAGGAAAAATAACTATGTTGAACTGATGGCTTTAAAATTGCTCTTAAATTTTTCCAAGGAAAAAGGGATATCCTCTCTTCAAATCTTTGGTGACTCAATGATGGTTATTAATTGGATCAGGAAATCATAGAAGTTTCATAATTTCAGGCTCCTTCCTCTTCTTGAAGAAGTGTTTATTATCGTAGCCACTTATAGAAATATCTCTAATCGTCATGTTTACAGGGAGCGAAATAGGGCCGCGAACAAACTCTCTAAAGAAGGTTCTCTCATGGATTTTGTGCGATGGAAAATAGTAGAATCAAGGGACATGACACACTTCAAATTCTACCATAGGCCTTTTATAGATATAGTGAGTCACGACAGCCCTGTCGCACACTCTTGATTCCTCTCCTGATCTGTTTTTTTCATGGAATGAAGTTTGGTCTTTTGGGGTATTTTCTACCGATATAATTTTCGGATGGTTATATCAACTGGGTTTTCAAATAGCAGTTCATTGTTTTATTTTTATGGGATGAAAACAATTACATATTTTGGGAATATTCAGATACATGAATACTCTCGATGGTATTTATATTTCATATTAAGGTTGTTAAATGTCGTCTTCTAAATGTTTTTGAGGGTCATTGATCAACCCCTTTATGAGGCTGGAATCATGTTTTCTACAACACTTATATCCCCGTCCTTTTTTATAGTCTGGGGAACAAAGGCAATATTCTCTTTTTGACTTTTTCTATGCATAGGTTGTCCTTGATAGGGGTGGTTTTGTAGACTAAATGTTTGCTTACTCATGCATTATTCAAAATGTAATTTATTTTTCTCCTTGAAATCAAATTTACGTTTTTTTCCTTGGAAAAAAAACTTTACTTTAACTTTAAAATACAGTAAAGTTGTGATTAATTAGTTATTCCAGATGCTCGTCAAATTTGAAAAAACCTATAGATTATTTGTATTTCTTGGAAACCTCCACCTAGGTAACAATTCAAGATTTCTTGACCTATTACTATAAGTCATCCCACTTGGTATAACACTCATCACATAAACTCTCTCTTTATAAATAATAAATAATACATGATTTATTATATTATGTTTTGAGGTTAAAATAAGGGTATTACACTTTCTCCATTCAAATGATCGATATACGGTAAGTCCACGAGTCCATGGATTGATCTCATAGCATCCTCAAAGTATTAACACCATCAACAATTTTAGTTTCATATCTTGTTGATTATTTTTTGGTTATCTAAGATGTTGTAGGGTTATTTTGTTATAATGACATATCCTTATGTTGAGATTTCATTTTACACTAATACTTGTCTCTTATTTAAAGTAACATGTCTAAGAGATTGACCATATTCCAACCAATGTGTTTGAGGAGTAAATATAGCTTTATTTGTCAACATTTAACTTTATAAATGTATTTTCAATGTCTTGCTTTGTGCACTACTACATATTGAAAAATTTGCGATGACTACTTGTGACGAAAGTACCCTTTCGTTGCAAAATTCAAGAGAAAGAGTTCAATTTTTCAATTTTTTTATAAATCCAACATGAATTCGTCTCTCTTGCGACAAGCCCAGACGTTCGTCACAAGAGAGACGAACATGAAGATAGTGGATTTTTGTCGCTCTTGCGACGATATCCATTGACCCTTACACTATTTGACAAAGTCAACATTGATAGTTATATTGTTTGACAAAGTCAACATTGATTTGGTCAACTTTCGTCGCTCTTGTGACAAGAAAAATATCTATAAATATTTTGTGAATTAGAGATGTTGTGACAATCTTGCTATAACAACGATGGTTCAGAAAGCATATTTTTTTGCGGAAGAATGTCGCAGAATATTAGAGGTGGGAAAAAAAGTAAAGCGGGTGAAAAGGGTGAAGGTAGATATTATTTTCCTCGCAAAAAATGTTGCCTTACACGTCCCATAAGAATTTTTATAGCAACATATACAAAACATTGTAGGAAATATGGGCACATTGATGGGGGATCGAATGAATATCGTCCCATGGTAATTAGCTATATATTCATTATCTGTTTTTATATTGTCAATTTTATATAAAATTATATATATGTATATATATTGTTTGAATATTTGTTATAGTACACACTAATTTTTCATGATTGTTTGTAATTATAAATATAGAGTTTCCCTCTAACATTCTGTAGAATATTTCACCAAGTAGTACTAGTAGAAATGATGTTGTACAAGTTGAGGAACATGATCAAGCAAATGAGGATCTCATGGAAGAAGATTATGGGACAAATAGAGTTAATGATCCCATGGAAGAAGATGATGGGACAAATCAAATGATCCAAGATTTGTTTTCTCAGCCGGATGAGGATGGGGACAGTGATGGTATTTATGATGAACCTCTATTAGAAAAGGCAAATAAACGACTTTATGAAGGCTCTAGAGAAAATCTTCTATCCGCTACATTTCTGCTAGTGAACTTAAAGGTTATGAATAATTTGTCGAACACTTGTATGACACATATCCTAAGGTATGTAATATGTTTCATCTCATATTATACATAAATGTTAACTTTTTTCTATTTTTTTTTAGTGTTAATTAATGTTTAAAATAAGAATGCAATTTTTACGATTAATATTCTTTACATTAACTAGTTATTTGTTATGTTGTAGATTGTTAGGTGAATTTTTGTTACCATCGTCAAATATTTTACCTCGCACATATCAATTTGCATGCCATTATAAAAGACATTGGAATGGATTATCAAACTATAGATGCATGTCTTAATGATCATATTATATATTACGGAAAACATGCTTCGAAAACAAAATGCCTGCAATGTCTTATCAGTAGATATCGAACCGATCAAGTAACAAAAAGGGTGCCTCGAAAGGTTCATCGTCATATTCTCATAATTCCACGTTTGCAATGATTTTTTAGGTGTGAAAGCATAGCACAATTTATGGATTACCATTCACGTAACAAAAGTGGAGATGGTGTTCTTCGAATGTCTGCTGAAGGTTATGCATTTAGGGAAATTGAGGAAAAATGGGCAGATTTCAAAGATGAACCTCGTAATGTTAGGATTTCATTGGCAGCTAACAGTGTTAATCCATTTAGAGATCTTAGGTCTATTTACTCAGTGTGGCCTATTTTTTTTTATCAACAATAACATTCCTCCTTGGATGTCAATAAAGAGGGAGCACATAATGTTGACAATGATTGTTCCAGGTACAATTTGTTTACATTAATTTTTTGAATGTAACATTTTCATTTGTTTCTTTTTTTTCATAATAACTTTTGTTTATATATATATATATATATATATATATATATATATATATATATATATATATATATATATATATCATGGTTATAGTAATTGTGTGTAATTTCAAACAATTAGGTAAGTACCAGGTTAAATATATGAATGTATATATCGAGCCTCTTATCGACGAGCTACTAAAGTTATGGGTTGGCATCACTATGTATGATATCTGTAAACCAATTGGGGAGAAGAAATTTAAATTTCGTGGAATACTTTTATGGACAATTCATGATGCCCCAGGACTAACACATTTTTGTGGTATGTATCATTCTATTGATCTTTAATACTATATAATTATTTAAAGATACCATGTTGCATGTTTAATTTTTAAATAATCTCATCGTATAATTGACATTAAATTGTCTGTTGCAGGTCTTCAAACAAACGTAAATTTGCATGTCTAGTTTGTGGTCCTAAGATGAAGTATCGTCATTCAAATTTTTTAGGAAAGGTGGTGTTTGATGAGTATAGGCACCTCCTCCCTAAGAACCATAGGTATCGTACTACTGAAAACCGTATTTTCAATGGGAAAGAAAAGACTGGTTTAAAACCATGAAGAATGACACCTCACCTTTGGAGGTTGGAATATAATAGAAATCGTTAAGGTACACAATTTCTTTATGTATCGTATATCATGTAATGTTTTGAATGTTTATTTTAATCATTGAATTTATTTTACCGTATTTGATAATTATTTTTGTGATTTCTTTTATGCTTCATGAAGACCTCCATCACAAAGGTATTAATAATGGGCTTCCACAAGGAATGAAATGTTATCTCACTCAATTAATGAGGTTGTTGTACTATGAGGAGATAAAAATATCTCATTTGTTTGATACAATGCATATTGGGAAGAATGTGACAGAAACATTATGGTGAATCATAGATTGTAGGAGGGCTAAAGAAAAAAATGTCAAAATTTGTATTGACATTGAGGAAGCCAATCATGCAAAGTGAAGTGTGATCCGATAAAATAGATATGGAATAGACCAAAATAACCTTCCATGGTTATTAACAGAGAAACAAAGCAATGATGTAAAATAGGTCATTCAAATAATTAAATTTCCCACGGGTTTTGCTTCAAACATAAATAATATCTGAACGAAGAAAGACGAATTTGGTGGGGTAAAAACACATGATTGGCATACCTTCATTAAGGTAATAATTTTGGTATACATATTTATATATATTGTCCTTATACATCTTTTATGTTTTTTTATTTTTTTTGTCTACTTTGGTCGAAACAAATAACGATTCATTGTTTTTGTTACAGTATCCTCTACCGCTATCTCTCCCAAACGAATTTGACAACAATGTCAAACAAGTTATATATGATCTTGGCAAATACATGAGGTAAGTAGTGATTTATATGAAAAAAATTCTTTCAATTTGTTGATGTACTTAATGACATGTGTTTTACTTGTAATATAATATATTATATTATGTTATGTTGAAACATGTTATTTTCTTGTGTCATGATCTCATGTAGATGGTTTTCATTGAAAGAAATCCATGAAGATGATATAAAGTATTGGAAGAGAGAAATTCCTCGGCTAATGTATGAAATGAAAAAGTATATACCTCCAACATTTTTCAATGCACAAGAACACTACCTCATACACCAAGTTGAGGAGATTGAAATTTGTGGACCTGTACACACAAGATCAATGTGGATGGTGGAGAGGCACTTGAAATCATTGAAGGCTTTGGTTAGACAGAGAACACGTCCTAAGGGTTCTATGGTGGAGGGATATATGGTATATCAATCCATGGTGTATATTAGTCAGTGTCTTCCGAAATTAGCAGTGCCAACTATGCATGCAGTGGATCGCATTTGGGATGTGAACTCCATAAAAAAATTTAAAGATCAAGAGCACCTGTTGGGGAAAGGTATACTGAAAAAAATGAGAGGTAATATATTAATAATTGTGGAGATTTATATAATTAATACATATATATTTTTTCATTTTTTGTGTATATTATCATACTCATTAATATATTAATATATTTTATTTCATAAATTATTAATATTTACCATGGACATTATAACTAATATTTAATATTGATGAATTATGATTTTTTTATTCAGTTGTTCAAGATTGGGATGTACTGCATTTATGCATTGCAAACAATCTTGACTAAATGAATATATGGATTGAAAGATGTAAACAACATCATGGTGGTATATTATCATGTCAACGACTGTCTGAATTGGTTAGAGAAGCTCGCCGTAACGGAGATGTCGATGTTACGCATAGGGAAATTGATTTATTATATGGTTTGAAATATGGACAGGAAAGAAAATTCACCCATTTTATTCAATTATTTTATATTATATTAATGTGACTACATGTGTACTGTCTTTTTCAGATACTTTCCAAGTTATATAAATTATATGTTAATTTATTAATTGATAATGCATCTTTTACATATTTTGCATATTGCAGTTGAAACACCACAAGGCTATGTGGTGCAATGGTCATAAATTTTGCATCAAATAGTTGGATGAAACAGGAAAACTTCTGATAGTGGGATAACTACAATATTCCAGGTCACTAATGTTTCCTCTAGGAGTGACAAACATCCCTGAGAATCTGAAAATAGATACTATGGGTATTTTAATGATATACTTGAGTGTGCTTTTCATTCCTTCAAATTAGTTATGTTCAACGTCAAATGGTATAGGTTACGAATGCATGAACACAATGAAGAAAGAATTGCTATTGAGCATGCCAATGGATTTCCGATGATTAAAACAACGATGTTTGAAAGAGGACATGATCGCTATGTTTTTCCAAGCCAATGTGAACAGGTCTTTTACTCAAATGTTCCAGGTGAGAGGGATTGGTCATTTGTTGTTAGATATGATCCAAGAGGAAGGCTAGTTAAGTATACTCATGTACATGAAGAATATAATATTGAAGAAGAAGATGATTTTCCATATCAGACAGAGTCAGAAGATCATGCAGGGTCAACAGAAGAAGACGACGAAGAATATCATGATCCAAGCGTAGGAGACAATGTAGTTCTTGATGATGATGTCGATGAAAATATGCTCGAAAATGACATTGATGACGATGATGATATCGTCAATCCTTTCAACACCGTTTTTGAATCAGATGATGATACAAATGTCGAGTTTGATGAAGAATAAGATATAGAATAAGGATGATATAGATCTTGAGTTGGATCGGGTACATGACTATATATTTTAATTTGTATGCATTATTCTCTTAAAACAATTTACTTATGTCATGGGTTAATTACATGTTTTTAAGTTTTATGCGACTTTTTTATATCCTATGTTACATGTTTAATTATTATGTGAAACATGAAAATAGTCACCAATATACTAGAGTATGTGGTAAACTAAAAATATCATTTATAAACACATAATTTCATTTACCTTCATTAATTTTTGTTTTTGTAGTTTCTATATTGCATGAATCTTACAGCTAGGTTGCTTTCGATTATTTTTTATTTTATAGATTTGGTATTGGGGAATTGAGAGTGACGTGAGGGGGAGGAAAGGGGCCATATGATATTCCAACTTCACGTGGTTGACCTTGTTCATTAGAGGATAAATTATTCTTAAAACTAAGAGAATCTCATTCATTTTTATGCCATCATGATTGTAGATTTCATCATTGTTGTCATAGTATTGCATCAACGAAGTTTCGATGAACGTGTTTGTCATTTCTATATAATCTTTGTTGAAATTGTTTGAAAACATGGGACTTTGGCCTATGACTTATGAAGAATGTATGTGTGTCATAGTTGTGATGAAAAATGAGACTTTGTCATTCACATGGGAAACAATGACCTGTGAATGGGGCCAACGTTGAAATTTTTTCAAACTGTTTATTTATGCACTTAAATTTGACATGGATAGACTATCTGCATGCCTTAACGATATGGGAGGGTTTCTGGACTCAAATCTTACTCTCACACCCACTTGTTTCCATCATCAATTCATCATGTAAACCATAAAACTTATATTTCTTTCAAATTAGTACACAAATTGGTTGACACGAGTTTTAAGTTTGCATCATCCTTTCTTAATTTTTATTTCAGGTTCTACATTGTATATTATACATTAATGTATGTGTTTCATAGTTGTGTTGAAAAATCCCTATTTTTTTGTTCATTGTTTAATCAACACAATAAAAATATGTCCTTGCAGTACTAGATGTGGGAACGTGTGTACTGTTGAACGTATTTTAAAAGGAACAACGAAAATGCATTGTACTAGGACTAGACATGGGCAACAATGACCTGTGAATGGGGCCAACGTTGAAATTTTTTCAAATTTTTTCTGTATGCACTAAAATTTGTCATGGATAGACTATTCACATGTATTAACAATATGGGAGGGTTTCTAGACTCAAATTTCACTCACACACCCACTTTTTTTCCATCATCAATTCGTCATGTAAACCATAAACCGTATATTTCTTTCAAATTAATGCACAAATTGATCAACACAAGTTTTAATTTTGCATCAACCTCTCATTTTTATTTCAGGTTCTACATTGTATATTATACATTAATGTATATGTGTTATAGTTGTGATGAAAAATCCCTCTTTTTAGTTCATTTTTTAATCAACACAATAAAAATATGTCCTTGCAGTACTAGATGCGTGAACGTGTGTACTGTCGAACGGATTTTAAAAGGAATAATGAAAAGACATTGTACTAGGACTAGACATGGGGAACAGTGACTTGCGAAGGAGTCCAACATTGAAAATTTTCAAACTATTTATGTATGCACTGAAATTTGACATGGATAGACTATTTTCATGCCTTAACGATATGGGAGGGTTTATGGACTCAAATTTAACTCACACACCCACTTGTTTCCATCATCAATTCATCATGTAAACCATAAACCCTATATTTCTTTCAAATTAGTGGACAAATTGGTTGACACAAGTTTTAAGTTTGCATAAGTCTTTCTTCAATATCTTTCTAGTTCTACATTGTATATTATACATTAATGTATGTGTGTCATAGTTGCGATGAAAAATCCCTCTTTTTTCGTTCATTGTTTAATCAACACAATAAAAATGTGTCATTACAGTACTAGATGTGGGAACATGTGTACTAGCGAACGAATTTTAAAAGGAACAATGAAAATACATTGTACTAGGACTAGACATGGGCAACAGTGACCTGCGAATGGGGCCAACATTGAAATTTTTTCAAATTGTTATGTATGCACTGAAATTTGACATGGATAGAATATTTGCATGTCTTAATGACATGGGGGGGTTTCTGGACTCAAATTTGACTCACACACCCACTTGCTTCCATCATCAATTCATCATGTAAACCATAAACCATGCATTTCTTTCAAATTAGTTCACAAATTGGTTGACACAATTTTTAAGTTTGCATCAACGTTTCTTCATTTTTATTTTAGGTTTTACATTGTATATTATACAATAATGTATCTTTGTCATATTTATGATGAAAAATCCCTCTTTTTTCGTTCATTGTTTAATCAACATAATAAAAATTTGTCCTTGCAGTACTAGATGCGGGAACATGTGTACTGTCGAACTAATTTTAAAAGGAACAACGAAAAGACATTGTACTAGGACTAGACATGGGCAACAGTGACCTGCGAATGGGGCCAACATTGAATTTTTTTCGAACTATTTCTGTATGCACTGAAATTTGAAATGAATAGACTATTTGCATGCCTTAATGATATGGGAGGGTTTTTGGACTCAAATTTGACTCACACACCCACTTGTTTCCATCATCAATTCATCATGTAAACCATAAACCCTATATTTATTTCAAATTAGTGTACAAATTGGTTGACACAAGTTTTAAGTTTGCATCAGCCTTTCTTCATTTTTCTTTCAAGTTCTTCATTGTATATTATACATTGATGTATGTGTGGCATAACTGTGATGAAAAATCCCTATTTTTTCGTTCATTGTTTAATAAACACAATAAAAATATTTCCTTGCAGTAATAGATGTGGGAACGTGTGTATTGTCGAACGAATTTTAAAAGGAACAACGATGTTAAGCCCTAAATAGTGGCTCATTACCCCTTAATTGGGGCATATTACATTAGTAATGTTATTTTATTTATGTCATCTTTAGTCCATTAGTTGTAATTGTATCTCCTAGTCTCCTATATATACCAAGGAGACATTTTCATTTGGAATCATCTTGTATTTGGACATTTATGTGGGGTATAAGGAGGTTGCCCCCTCGAAGAGGCTTATTACCAGAAATTCTCTCTTTTTCCAAGGGATCATTGATAAGCATTCCAAAGTATTTGAAGATATTCCCAAAGGTCTTCCACCCACTCGAAATCATGATCATGATAGTCACCTAATTCTTGGGAATGTTCCTCCTAACATCTGGCCATACAGATACCCTTATGCCAATAAGAGTGAAATTGACCGCATGGTTGAAGAAATGTTAGAGGCTGGAATTATTAGACATAGCCAAAGTTCTTACTTTGCACCGGTTGTAATGGTATTCAAGAAAGATTTCTCATGGCGTATGTGTCCATATTATAGAGATCTCAACAAGATCACTGTTAAATATAAGTTTCCCATTCCCGTCATTGATGAATTGTTAGATGAACTACATGGAGCAATCTATTTCACAAAGTTGGATCTCCATTCAGGGTATCATCATATTAGAATGAAGGAAGAAGATATCCCAAAAATAACATTTTGAACTCATGAAGGCCATTATGAATTTTTGGTCATGCCTTTTGTCCTTACACATGCACCTTCCACATTCCAAGGGTTGATGAATTCCATTTTCAATCCCTTCCTTCGAAAATTTGTGTTAGTATTTTTTGATGATATAATAATCTATAGAAAGTCTTGGGAGGATCATGTGTGACATGTTGACAAGGTGCTACAACTACTAAAGGATCAACAACTATATTCCAAACCATCCAAATGTTTCTTTGGGGTGAATGAGGTAGAGTATTTCGGTCATATTGTATCTCATGAAGGTGTCAAGGTATACCCTAACAATATTAGGGCCATGATGGACTGGCCGATTCCCAAAACATTGAATAATCTTAGAGGATTTTTGGGTTTGACAGGTTGCTACCTCAAGTTTGTTGGGCACTATGGAAGAATAGCAGCACCTTTAACGAAACTAATTAAGAAGGATGCATTTTCATGGACTCTAGAGGCAGCTAAAGATTTTGAACAACTTAAATAGGTGATGTGCAAAGCTCCTGTCTTGACCACTCCAGACTTCACAAAAACCTTTATTGTTGAATGTTATGCCTCGGGAAATGGAATTGGTGTTGTTCTAATGCAAGAAGGAAGGCTCATGTCTTTTGAAAGTCGACCAATCAAGGGAAAGGACTTACACATACCCATTTATTAGAAGAAAATGATGACAATACTACATGCATTGAAGAAATGGTGTCCTTACCTAATAGGTAGGCACTTCAAGGTCAAAACAAATCATGATAGTCTTAAATACTTCTTGGAACAAATACTATATTCAGAAGAACAACAAAAATGGGTTACCAATATATTGGGTTATGGTTTTGAAATCATCTATAAAAAAAGGGAAGAAAAATATTGTGGCAGATGCACTCTCAAGAAAGGGTGAAGATGTTGAGGCCTTTCTCTATTCTATCTCGATCATCCAACCCGATTGGATAATAGAAGCAAGGGATGAATGGAAGAATGATGAAAAATTTTGGACTCTCACTGAAAGGTTGCAGGAGGATTCCAGTGCATCAGATACATTTACATGGAAAAATGATTCACTATGGTACAAAGATTGCTTATATTTATGTAAGAACTCCCAACTCAAACAAAAGGTACT